>LUCH01002090.1:13797-97561 GCA_013368495.1 Paragonimus heterotremus
TTTTGCGCATGGTTGGCCCACTTCGGCTTGATGTACAGCCAACGACATGACAAACAATTCTAAGTCTTCCTATCGGTTCGACTGATGATATGCAAGTCACGTTTAAAACTTCGGTAAACTGCGTAATATTACAGCCATCCATTCCTCATTGTTTACCGCGGCCATTCGGTGGAAGTGGTGACGACTGCGAAAAGAGTTTGCCTTTTAAGCAACACGACAGACGAATTTTACCAGCCTACGCGCCTATGAAAGCAACACAAAAGGATTATGGAGCCCAACACCACATGGGCTGCCTTCATTTGCACAGTCATTTTATCCGTTGCGAACGTTTTCACTGCAATCGGTTGGCCCATCGTTTCTCGAAAAATTTCGAACAGCCTATGTAGTGAAGCATACTTCTCACTACGAACGCAACCGTGCATCACAGGTGTGCCGTGTCCCATGCTATCTGTTGCGAGGAACTGATAAAACTTCCAGGTTCGAAGGTATGAGGAAATGTACTGACGTACTTGTGCCTGTTTGACTCGTGGGTGGCACCCACATTCACATCATGCAATGAACGTCGGAATAGTTTAATCTGCTTTCGATTGGCAGAGCAGATATGCGTATATCTGTTGTCTTCCTACCTCATGATGCGCGCCACACCTATCGCAATAATCACCGACAGCACCTCAACGAGGTTCTCTAACGTTCCGTGACCAGTCTTACAGAAGAAACTCACTCGACATTGCAGGTTTTAACTTGTGGCGGAGGTTTCTACACCAGCAGTTGTGATGAATTTCCCGTAACTATTCGCTACATACTGCCCAATGTCAGCAGCCGGTATAGTGTATTAGAATTGACCCCTGCATTCGTTCGACTCATTGCTGTTGAGTCTAAGATTCGTAGGATGTGACTGGTGTAGCAGACGGTTGAGGCGGTCCCTTTGCTCCAACTGGAAAGGGCTCACAACTAGACACGTACCTCGTCGGAACACATGCAGCCTGTGTTGCGGGAACTGATTCTTTGAAACTAACAACAGTTAACTTACTAGACAGGTCGCATACCCCTACATACAATCCTACACCTTTTATACTTCGTACAATGATAATAAATCTGCACAGTTTCCAGGAAAATATGTCAATTTGCCTCATTGTACTTTAGAACAGTTTTCGACCTACGGCACGTCCCACAAACGTAAATAACGCTCACCTCATTCATGTAACTTTGAAGGCACTCCTGGAACTGTGAGATAGTGTGGAATTCACCGTTCCCAAACACTGCCTTGGAAGTCGCAATATAATCCATTTCCTATAAATAATAACAAATGAATGGAAATGGAGTAGTTAATAAATAAATAAATAAAAAATAACTTCGGCCCCCTTGTGTTAACATTGCCGTACACACAATCAATCACAATAACTGCAGCCGTGCCGAATTTCGAAAAAGATTTACCATTGAGCCGTTTTCGATTAACGATCAGTTTAAAGAAACAGATATGAATCCATGAAGCAGAACTTGACGATTTCAATTTCTACACTATGTGCCAGGCTAATGAGGCGGGTTTTTTCGGTAGAATAATTCTCCTAAACACGACAGCCGAGAAGATCACGGCCTACGATTAGTAGTTGAGACGAGCGGCACAAGATGGAGGAACTTGTTAAAGTCTGCTGCCCGGAGTTCAAAAAGGTTTGTTATTCGATGAGTCACCAATAACTTCTTTAAAAGCTGGGGGACCGTAGTTTCAAAGCTGCTGTCATGGAATACGATGAATCTGGAATATTACGGGAAGGTTGAGGGGGCCGGTTCAAGTAGGGGTTGGCATATACTGGGCTTCTCGAGGGCAAGTTCCCGGGCAGCCACTGCTCACAACCTGCACGAGTGACCTGGTGACATCTCTCAGTCACCCGCACTACCTGTTCACGAGCGACGCAAATATGGTAGACAACCTCTCGGATGTAAACTTGCAACCAGATCTGGATAGACCTTAAGAATGATCAGCGGGTGATAATTACCACACAATTTGGCCAGATACGAACAGTCACTAGAGAAGGAGCTCGTAAACTTCTAATGGTGCGTGGGAACCATACCATACCGTACCGAAGAGAAAGGTAGATTATATGGATTTGGGCATTAGGGTTAGGGCTATATTTGGCAGCGGTGTGTGGTGCTCAGAATCCTCAATTAAGGCAAACGGGGCCTCCATGCAGCTGAGAGGAGCCTTTGTGAGTAGAAAGGTAGGGGTATTAATTCCCGTGTATGAAGTGTACCTGATGCACGCAGCACAAGGACAGAGTCCATCCTCCAAGAAGACAGAAAGTACAAAGATTTGCCGGGTTGTTCGTATCAATGACTGGAAATGGCTTACACTTCTAGGTCCGTTCTCACACAGCAGCGAGGTAAAAAGAGTGATCTGAGTGAAACGTTACCGACGCCAGTGGATTTTCACATCTAGCTGGACCAGAAATTCTAACGTGGGACAGGTAAAAATGATGAAGGAAGCAAAGTCTTCAGCTATGAAATGTTGCAGATCAGAATTCGTAGAAAGTAGACTTTTTATGTAGATGTAAGTGAGTGGAACAAACAACCTGCGGAAGTAATAGGGGTAAGCACGGTGACAGAAGTTAACCCGGGACAGAGTCATTGTTTACCGTCGGTGTTCCAGGAAATGCTGCGAGGAATTCAAATTTCGGGGAGTCGTATCCATATGGATAAACATTAGTAGCAAAATTATTATTATTATTATTATTATTATTATTATTATTATTATTATTATCATCATCATCATCATCATCATCAAACGTGTGCAATCAACATACGTTCGTTTATTCCCCAACCCGCCGATAAACCAATTGCAAATCAAAAGAAACGGTCGTCAGAGCTAGTTTGTCATTGATAAGTTGCTGAAGTACAGCAAAAATATTAGACTAAGTGGAAGAAAACACGATCCAAATGCAACCTTGAATCTGTAGGATTTATAAATCTCAAACCAACTATTCACGCGAACAAGACCAAACACAACAGAATATACACCAACAAAGATGTAGGGCATAGGTGAAACCAAGGTACACATAAACACGGGTTCCGCAGCGGAAAGTAAGTAGGGAATAAAATGTGTGGTGACAAGGCTGAACAAGCAAACGATATTCGGACTAAAAAATTAAAGTTAGAGCAAAGTTACATAAGAGCCCCACTTTTGCGCTTATAACTCTTATAATCGGACTGTAAAAATTCATAAACCAATGCACATGCATTTCAGACTTTTAGGTGATATTACCTCATTTATACTACATTACAGTTGGTCCGCTTATGAATTACTCGACCGGTTCCACATTCTATGAACTATCATAGAACTGTCTGAAATTTTTGAATAATGCTGACTTGCTATTGACGTGTCCGGATTTGGCGTTGCGCGGATAACCGCGTCCGCATCAACCTTACCAATACACTTAATGTGAATGTTCTTTCGAGTCAAGTTTCTGATTTTGGACCGTGTGAAAGTTGTCGAGATCGCTGTTCTTTGTGTGAACTTTTATTCATCTTAGTCGTTACGGGACCAGTCTTTGCGAAGAAAGCTCGTGGTTCCTACCAGGTGGATTTGGAATATAATAAGTAACGTCTAGTATGGGAATATATGAAGACATGGAATGTGGTCGCTAATTTCAATCACACACACGGCTGTTTTCACACAATCAACACAGGCAGCTGCTTCAAAAAGTGTTACTATCACTATGCTGAGACTTCGCGCGTCTGCTAGTTATGCAAATTAATGCGATTCTGTTATGTCTGATCATTGAATTTTCCGGTCTATTCATTTCATTCTGTTTGTCGGTGATCTGTTTTGTTTTATACTGTTGGTTTCCCAGCTGTCCTGGTAGATGCACTGCCCCTCCGTGATGTACGTACTATCTTATTTTTGAACGTTGTGCCCACCACTGTTAACTTTCGAATGCAAATTTATTGCAAACCAGCCGGCAGCGTCACTACAACCTCAGTCGTTGCTTGATACTGAATCTTTCATCTTTGCGGTTGTGGTCTACATCATCCAAGATGACAATGTTCCATTAGTCACTACTGGGGATGTCACAAAACCATCCCAGTGGTGGTTTGAATTCTCAAAGTAGGCAAGCAGTTGGCAGGAAATTCATCCTAGTGGCTGTCGTCTGGTGGTTGCACGAGCGGGCTTCTCAAGTTCGCTTCCCTGGAGCCTTGGTGTTTATCCCTCGAAACATGTCTGTTTGTAGAATGAGTTACTCATCAAACCGCACTGTTTGCAGACTCATCTGTCTTCTCGTCCCGACTTTCGAACTGCGTATGCATTACACCAGAATATCCTCCGCGCACCAGTCACCAAACGGAAGATCTATAATTGCTGAAGGGCTAAAGGGTTAAAAGTTTGTTTGTTCAGGAGCAACGTGCCGCAGCGACCATGCTTTTCTCTGCCTGAGAGTGCCACATTAACTGTCCGCTACTACATGCTACATGCTACTATATGCCACTACATGCCACTACATGATAAGTGATTATTTCTACTTCTAACCTGTAAATAAAGCTAGCTCCCCTTATGAACTGGACAGTTTTTTGAAAGAGCTGAGAATTTCTGCGAATCTAAGTGAAGTTTACCGAAGATTCGTATACCCCGTTTACCACAAGAAGCATTCTCACAAAAGGGGCAATTTTCTGTGATCATGCGGCCAATATAGGAGTACACAGAACCATTTCGATTATTGATTTCACTCAGGTCGCGTCAACTGATAAAAATCTCACAAATCATAATTGTCATACAGAAGCAAACCATGCGGTAGTCTCCGGATCAGCACTGTATTCATTCTGATAGCCTATAAACGTATGGTCAATTTTAATTATTAGGACAGGTATATGTAGTGTAATGTGCGACCGAAACCAGCAGGCGCGCAAGAATTGAATTTGGAGTGGTGACGGAGCGTGCTGTTGTGTTGTCGGCGCCGTCTTGGTTATCGTTTGTGTAAGTCGTGTACATGCTTACTGAGCCTTTGGCTCATGCTTGTTTCTTGTTGTTTCCTTTTTACAGGGCTGTCGTTGTAACCCCTACTTCGGAAAAGCATTGTCCCCCGGTGTCTTCACTTTGCCCCAAAGTTCGTCGGTAAGTGTCACGGACGAGCACAGAGGAAACAGTCGGCTTGCATGTTACAATAGGGGTGGATGTGTTGGTTTAGGGAAAATACCAAAACAAAAATATGGGAATAGTGACAACTACAGCAGCTGCAATCTCAACACAAATTAATTCTAAACACGCCGGAAGGACTGTAACGTTTGAACACAACGATATCAATAAGTCGAAGAATGAGTTTACCGCTGACCCAGCAATTTTGTTTTTATCAATAACATTTTTCAAGGTTGTTTGTTTTTTGAAAAAGGTGTTGAATCTCGCGCTCGCTCAGTGTGTTTTTGTTGTATGCCTGCAGTCTGGTATGGTGTAAGTATTTTATTTAAATTCGGTTCGAAAATATTCGCGGACGCGTTGTGGTCAGGCATCCATAAGTAGTTTTTTCAATTACAGTTTCCCATTTTGCACTGCTTAATTAAGTAATTGGCTGACTAATTACTTAATTAATGCAACATTGTACATTACGTTGTGCGTCAATGCACAAAGTTAACTCAGAACTTATACGTGTCTTGTGATGGCTATATTTACTTCCTTCCTTGCACCCTTCCTTGCTTGTAAGCAATTTAAACATAGTTATGGGTATTGTGCATTTTGTTCAATTTGGCGTAAGCTATAGCTACATGGTCGTAGTCCATGAGCGCAGTAAGCTGCACAAAGCATCATAAGATCACACCTGTATTGATCGGGACGACTAAAATAAAGTCCTGCTTATTGCCTCCAAAACAAGTTTCAAGAGGCCATTTAATAATGCGGAATATATGCAGGATGATAGAAAAAGCTCCTGTTGGTTTTGAAAAAGTGCACAGTTACAATACATAATTATATCAGGATACAGCGTAAAAGTTGGCCGATATGAAGGACTTATTAGGCCGTTTTAGTCGATATAGGTTACTTTAAATTTGTAGCAATATAGGCGGTCGCGTGCGTTTTGTGCAACTGTCTGCGCTCACAGACTACGACCATGTAGCTATAGCCAACGCCGTTCATTTTGTACACGAAAAATATTTTTCGTGTACAAAATGAACACCACCTATTTAAATTGATTCGACTTAGAAATACACTTTCGGTGCTCTTGTCTCGTCTTCTTGGTGCTCCTGTTTCACATAGATCAAGATTGCCTATAGAGAGCTATTCAGTGACTGCATTTTGAACTGACTATTGGCGTTTATACTTTTGTATTGGGTTAGGCTCTCGCATAGTCCCAAAAAACATCAAAATAAAAAACGCAGTAGGGTTTGAAAACAAACCGCCTATTTCCAGCAATATTCGGAAATACGATAAGTAGTTATAACCACTCAAGTGGTTTAAAATGCCTTCTCAATGGGGTATGAAACGCGAATAATAGTTCAGTATGCCGAGGAATCGTCGGAGTTGGGTCATTGCAGTGGGAATCGGAAAAGTCGAGGTAGATTCAGCTTTATCTGGTAAGGTGTGATGTCGGTTTGACCGATGCGATGTCCCAGGAAATCCAATGGACAACTCCGAAGACATACACATCGATGTTGATTCCAATATTATATTGCGCGTAACAGTCGAAAACGGTACAAATATGGGAAAAGTGCTCCTCTTTCGAGGGGCTAACGATCAAGAGATCGTCGATGTAAACGTATACAAAAGGGTGTCTACGTATTATTTCGTTCATCAATCGTTGAAATATTTTAGCTGCATTACGAAGCCCAAAGGGTATCCAAGTGAACCAGAGGTGTCCAAAGGGTGTTGTAATGGCTGTCTTCGGGATTTCCTTTCCGTCAACCCAAATATGATGTTAAACGCCTACTAGTTCTATTTTAAGGAAAGCAGCGGCGCCGTCGAGACCTGGAGAAAAATCATGTATACGTGATACAAGGTACCTGTCCGGAATTATACAGTTGTTGAGTGCGCGGTAATCACAGCGAGGTATCCAAACGTTTGGAGGCTTTTTGAGTACCATGTGCGGTGTTTCCGTCGAATGGCTATTTGAAAGTCGAGTTCTGCCTATCTGAAGCATATTTTTGGATTCAGCCTTGGCTATTCTAAGTCTTTCTGGATGTAAACGGCGTGGACGGCTAGAAACCAAAATGCCGCCCGTTGTATTATGACGCACCACATTGTGCCTAACAGTCTGAGCATGTGAGCACGGCCGGATTAACGGGGGAAAACCTTTCAGCAGTGTTGCGGACAACAGTGTTGGCAGAAGAGCAGGCCGGATGCCGCTTGATGCAATCGTCGATTGGACGCCATTTACTGTGCAGGCGGTAATGTTATCAATTAACTAACGCTTATTGACATTAACGGAAAATTTAACATGTGACAGGAAGTTGGCACCGATGAGTGGCGTCTGAACGTCGACAAGCAGGGATATCTATTGGAAACATCGCGGGAAACCCAGGTTGACAGTGATTGAGCATTCCCTGAGAATTTTGCTGAGACTTTGATTTGCGGTCTGTAAAGTGTATTAGCCGGGTTGAAGTCGGTCATTTGTTTGCGTTAGAATAACGGTGATTTTGGTTTCGGTATCGATAAGGAACTGTAAGTTAGTCGATTGCTGTCTGATATCGAAAAGGCGACTAGTACCTGTTGGGCCAGCGACAGTCTTCGCCGAAACTGGCTGGCCTGTCGGATTGATGGTGACGCGTGACGAGTTCGGAATGTGCACGGTTGGGTGCACTTCTTCGCTTTGTGCCGATAGTTTTGTTGGTATCAACACACATCTGAGGGATTGCGATAATTAGGTCGCGCGAGGCTTCTGGGTAAATACCTCTTCAGCTCGTTGATCTGCATAGTCATCCTGTCCATACGACGGCACATCTCTGTCAAAAGTTTTGGACTATCATCAGTTGTTGTGATTGAAGGGGACGACTTGGAAATGGTTAAGGTTGCGGCACCCAAAGGTTGTGAAGGAAAGTTTTCCGATACCTTATTCTCAAGGGCTGCCAATTTTTCGACCGAGCTGTCTTCATCCATAGCTGCCAAAATGTGTGATACCGCGAATGAAAGCTTTCCCGTCCACAACTGCTTTAGGATGACATCATCAAGCTTTCGCTGGCCCAAAAGACCTCTCATATAACGTAACAGTCGGGATGGGGACCAATTATCTAGCTCGGCTGAAGTGAAGACATCATGTAACAGTTTTTCTTTCAACTCCCAAGTCCGTTTTACGATTGCGTTTTTTAAAAGAATATAGGAAAAATCTGATGGAACTGGTTCCAGCAGCTTTTTCACCTCCGCGGCAACATTAAAAGGAAGGAATTACACAACGTATGAGAACGTTGTTTTCCATGATGTTATCCGCCTGGTGGTAAAGACAGCTACACTCTGATGGAACCACAGTCGAGAATTTCGGGCGCTGTATTCGGGCACTTTTAAAGCAACACTTTGCTTGGTTTCACTGTCAATGTCAGCGGTATCGTCAAGCCTTGATGATAATACAAAAAATGAATGGAGCACTGTTCGGAAAAAATAGGCGGGCTCACCAATTTCGTAGTGGCCTTATCAATCAAATGATAAAAGTGAACAAAATATGGTAATATCAAAGAAAAATTGCAACGGTAACAAGTGGGCGCAAAAGGCATGCGTGCAAACAAAACGAAAAACCTGTCAGTGAAATAAGAACTCACTGATATTTCAAGGTCTGTTGAATTAAAAAGGACCCCACCAGCGAAAAAGGCAGTGCAAAAAATGAGATCCGGAACTTGACCAACGGATAATTTCACACGAGGTGTGGGATGATAAGCATTAAGCGTCGACAGATCAGTCGATACGCGGAGCTAGAGTATTTCACCGTCCAATCACTTTATCAGTCCAAAAACCCGCACAAACGAAGGAGGCAGACGGTGCACGGTAACTACCGTTTATTTGGTTTGACGATTAAATTCAAAAAGTGATGGTTTCAAACAAGGGCACAAATGAAGCTAAGAAAACGGTATATACAAAAGCGTACAAAAACGAATTACAAAATATAACTATGATTTGTGGACATTATATACACAATCTTCACCGTACACCTTTTCCAGACTGACAGAAAGAGGGTTACATTCAAGGTAAACAGGCAGTGGGAAACGCAACCTAACTCTCTGCAACTTAGTAAGGAGAACATATATGATGATAGTGATAGGAAAAACTGAAGAATACTCATCTGGCGAATAACTTCCAAGCGATTTGTATAAATGTAACACCATACACTGCTGTGTTTGTTACCGTTTGTAATAAAGGCTTCTAGATAATTTTGTTTTAAGTAAAACAACATATCAAAAATACACGACTTTCCGAAGGTACCCAATTGCCAACTTATCTTTTTTTTTACCCCGAAATAGTCAAAACAGTGAATCTTCGTAGATAAACGATAACGAACTTATTTGGCCAGAATCTTCACTTACCGCTGCAGGACACATTCAGTCACCTGCAAACCAACTTCCTATAACAAACATCAGCCAGTTAACAGAAGCTAGTTAGGTTACCCCTCACCTACCAAAAAATGTTAGAGGGAACGTGTAACAGTGGACACCTTTGGAAGTGAACTGTCCTTCGTAAGACTAGTACTATTTCACACAAACCAAAGTCGACCAATCACACTTGAGTTTTACCTTGTTAAAGCTTTCTATAGTCGTTAACTAGTCACATGGTAGCTGTTTCTGGGCTAAGTGAAGTACATAGGGCGTATCAAGTCAGTGATAAGTTTACAAGCTAAAAATGAATGCATTGGCTGGAACAGTTTTGAAAAGTCATGTCTTTCATGTCCTACTTCATTATGTTCACCTACACTTCAGTCTTGTGGTGATACAGTTCCTTTCAAAACCTTGAAGTGCATTCTCATTTATTGCGCATACATTCGTCGTCACTGTCATCATCTTAGACAGCAATACATCAATGGTTCTCATTTATGCTAAACTGCCTTACCGTTATTAAGGTAAAATCAAGCCTCATCGAAAGATAAAAAAAGAAATGTAAGAAAAGAGGTTATTGATGATAAACTAAACCATGCCTGTACTTGGACATTCAACACCAAGGTGCCTACACCTTCAGAACAAACGAAGAATCTGTGAGTGGAATTAAGACGCTATTAATGAAACAACTCCCTGAAGACTTTCACTGCTCCGCATCGTTAGGTTCACTTACTTCACAAACAACTCGGCCAAAATCGACAACATTCACGCTACAGTGTTCGATCAACAATCGTTTCATCTAACCTCTCCAGCCACTGACTCTGTGAATTACAGTAGCTCCATCCTTAGAAATGAATCCGATCTACGTTGGTCAACCTTTTGATGAACGGCATATTTTTCTCACAAAGATCATCATCCGTCCACCTCACACCTCACGTCAGTTAGCTGCAACACTGACAAATATTGCTCACTGTGGTAGACGACTTGCTGTGCATACTTAATACTTCAACAAAACAACTCTCTCGGCATTCACGACAGAAACTCACCTCCCAACCTCTACTTTGCTTTTCCCGATGCGAGCGGTCAGATGTGGAAATACAGTGCGTTTTTATACAGCGTAAATTGCATTAAACTGTCGTTGTCGATACACAGTTATTTTCAACCGGTAGATGTACATGCGCCCCGAGCAGTTCACTAAGCCCACATACTATAATCATGTGATTATAACCAATACCACTATTGAATATACTCTCATGGCCGGTCTGGTGAACACCAGAGGGCACATTAGGTCATTTATACATCCACTGGCCTAACGAGGATTTATGCCAACTATGACCGTCCAATGAGTCATTTCCACCACTTAACTTCTGCATTTTTTCCATCGTGGCCAGATAAAATTTAATCCTTCATTATTGTAATTTCTTGAAGATTCTCAGTGCTTTTTCCATAATCATTTATACATTTCGTGTCAGTAGGCCTCTCAGAGGTCGATGTGGAGGAGACAAAGTTTGAAGTAGTAATATATTTTTATCCGTCCACAACAACACACTTGGTCCTTGAGCGAACTCAATAAAATTTGGTGAACCTCGTTATAGATCGTGTGATTCGTGCCTACGCCATTACCACGTAAACGGCATTTCTAAATAACGTTTACTGACGTTGCGAATTATATTTCATTATATTTAACTGTTTTTTTCTTCGATGACACACATTTCGTGAAACCCCGAGCTATTTTTGTCGTTCATTGTGTATTTATCCCGCACCTTACTCGTCGTTTAAAATTGGCTCATCAAAGGACAAAGTTGGATGCGGTACTCCATTATCAACCGCCCTAAGAGTCTCATATAATCCGTGATATGACGCTAACTCAGTGAACACCACTACGAACAGTGTGACTTAAGACCGCGCCTTTTGCTCACGTAGTTGTGGTCCGAAGCGCAGCCGATTGCGTTGATCGTATGAGGATATTTATAAGTTCATATCCTTCAACTGAGTGATTGTCGACTACCAGGGTATATTCAGCTTCTCCCTTGTCTTTTGAAATCCATACAATATTAAAATGTGTTGAAATACACAGTGATCATATGACGAGACGGCCTTTTGGAGACACACAATGGTTCTATTTTTGTTCCACATTTACTCACGGTATAACTCAGAACTCTCTGTAAACAACGCAAATCGCCAAAGTCACTTGTTTTATGGAGTATATTTAAGGCATATAGTTTAAAGCGGATAAATGATTATTTTTGTTATTATGTTTAGCTTCAAACAATGCAAGTATATACAATGACCTGGCTGGCCGCCGATCCTCACAAAGTGCTAATAAGTTGCAGAGTAATAACTAAGTACAAGTGAATAACGAAGAGGAAGAATGGAAAGAAAATAAGCGGACAAAGTAATGGAGTTTTAAGAGACAGAAGGATGAACAAGTCTGCAGATACAAGATCGCCACTGACTGCGACAGTGTCATGCCAGAGTCTCCAACTAGCAGTGTGAATGGTCCCAAATTTCCTAGCCAGGTGGACGACATCTACCAACTTTGCTCAGCAGGATTGTTGAGGCTTTCACAACCCGTGACCAGGTCATCGCTTGACAGCTTTGAGCTTCCAACTATCGGCAGCTTCGCTGAAAAATGCGCGGTGCGGCAGATGCTTCGCCGGCATACGGAGTACGTGACTCACCCTACCGTACATTTTCACTATTTCGGTTGTTAGTTGCGGACGCCCACCTTTACCAAACGGATCGTCGAGTTGCTCGTAACGTCAACCCGTTTTCTCCAGACCAACTGGTGGATTCAGCGATGGTTAAACATCAAAAGTTTGTGCGTAGCTCCCGAACGAATGGGCCAGGTTTGTGATTTGAAAGGCAGAAGTGAACGTACAGACGCATTACATACTCTGTTTTAATCAGTAGATGAACATTTTTGCCACGCCACAAGTAACGGAGGTTGGTGAATGCACCGCGTGCTCTCTCTATTCCAGTGGGCACCTAGCCAACAATACTACCACTTGGTGAGATGACGCCAACTATTTAAGTAAGGCGATCGACATTTGCCAACCGTTTGGCGGCAGTAACAAGGACGAGGTCAGTGCCAACCTAATATTGTATTACTAATTTGCACTTCAAAAGTGCAAGGTGCATATTGTACAGGCTGGCCACATCATTTAAACGTTCTTGCATGGTCTGCGCTTTCTCTGTGGAAGAATTGATTAAGTCACTGTCGACTGCGTAGCTCATCTGTCGGCTTACTATCCGGTAGAGGCTCTACCGAGAGGTCCTTGGAACCTCTAGGTGCTTATTATAGAATATCGTTCGTTGCAAAATTGGAAAGGAAGGTAAACATCAGACATCCTTATCGAACACCACTTGACGTAGAGAAACCTCGAGATATTTGCCCATATATGCGCAGTCTACACTCGAGGCTGGAATACAGCGACTTCTTCAAATTGACGTACTCCACAAAAACTCCTCCTCGATGGAACTAGCCCCACAAGGTCTGTCGGACCGGCAGTCCTGAAGTCCAAAAATGCAACGAGTGTTGGCTGTGGAAAGGCGTGCCAATGCTCCACAGTCCGTCGCAAGGTAAAGATCTGATCAATACACCTTAGACCAGGTCGGAAAGTCATTTGTTCGTCTCTTATATGTTTTTCTCTGTTTTCTTGGAGTCGCTGCAGTATGAGACTGGCACGTAGTTTGGATGAGATAGAAACAAGAATAATATATTTGGCGTTATTTTATTGTCCTGGTAATTTTTGAAATTACAACACTCCTGAGTAAGGCCACCCGAGGTGGTTGAAACGTAGAGTATTACAGCTTACTCATAACGTTGTGTTATTCTCAATCCATTTATCAGTAGGAATGACTGTTCATAGAAACCAATCTTGAGGCTCCTCTTCATTTTCCTGTGTGGGACGGCAGAATGGGGTCAGTTCAAGTAGGAATGTTTTACCATCGTTTTCGTAAGGTGCTGGAGAAAGAAGATCCAGACGTTTCAAAAATTTAAGCTCCATAACCACTCCAGTTTCGGACGTGGAATCAAATGGAATGTAATAACCAGCCAAAAGGTTTCCACCATCCACATCCGAATGGGTTAACTCTGGCTAATGTAATAGTTTCTTCAAGTGTTCGGCCTATTTCTCGAGGCGCCGCCGAAGGTGCGAACTCGTGAGCAATCTTTCCCACAAAAAGTCTCAATAACGCCTTGTCAACGACCGCTGTAACCATGTGTGGTAGAAAAAACCCTCGGTTATTCTCAGGTAAAATTTTCTTTTAAATTTCTTCGATTTGCTGGGAAAAGTAATCCTCGTGACTCACACAAATTTCTCATAAGTTTGCTCTTCAATTCACGACGGCTTTTGCCATATTTGAAATCACGGGAGATCAGTTGAAATTTGATCGTAAGTTCTGTTGAGTCGTCAGCTGCAATGCCTCTTTGGAATAGACTTCTTCACAAGAGATTTGCATAACTGTTGATAATTTTGCTGTGTGCTTGTTTTGGTCACCTCAATGTTGTGTTCCTGGCATTGTAACTGTCACGTGTACATTACATGTGATCCAAGGTATAGCAAGTCACTTAATTGATATGCTAAAGTTATCCGAGGCGTACGCACACTTTTCAATTCCTAATTTGTGGAGTCCAACAAATTCCATCTTTTCGGATGTTCTTTCTGCTGGCCTCAAACTGGCGGCCCATTAGGCGATTCGTAATTTGACGTGTGGTTATAGAAAAGCTGGCCTTAGGCTCTGCGATTGTCAGTTCTTTCTCAATCCATGGAAGGTTTCGTAGATGATACGCTAAGTCGCTCTTCACAGATACACGTGAAACCTGACATGTTCAACAATGACCGTTAATTATAGAGATGGAATATTTATTAAACGGAATGTAGATGTGGTCTCGTGTATCGTTGTGAACGACACACACGGGGAGAAAGATCAAGGGTTTGTCGTTGACAAACGATTAAGTCAGAAGTGTGTGACTTGATTTGCACCACACAGTAGCTTTTTGTGCGGGCACACAATCGGATGACACACAATGCAAACTTTATCTATAACCTAGATAAAATATGCAACAAAGTTTTTGACCTATTTGACACAAATCTGATAGAACTTGTTGTTCGGATTGTTTCATACTGTTTTATTATTTTTTACTGTCGTATTTACTGGGTGACCATACTGTCCATTTTTGTTCTATGCTTTGAACTGGCGTATTGTGTGACGTCAGAATTGTGGACAGTATGTTTGGGTGTGTGTGATGCACGCGAGCAACAATTCTGTGAGATGAATAATTTAGGAGGTCCATACGGTTACATTTTGGCGCTTGAGGGCACCAATTTGATCTTACTCTAGTATGTGCAAAACAGTAATAGACCCAAAGTAAAGATACGAATGGGTCCGGAAACTGATGTGTAGTATACAGAAATTTCAATTGGTTTCGTAAAAAGCTAAACGATATCGATAAACTAGAGCAACTAGGGAACCGAGAACCCAACCGTCTGGCGCGCAAAAATCAGATGTGTATTTCGCCGTTGGCACATATAAGTAGAAAACCATTCAAATAAGTGCGATGATGCGCATCAAACTAACTGACGGCAGATCCCCTTTTTATCTTTTGTGCAATGTGAATGAATGCTTTTGAAGACATTCTGATCATCATACAACATACAGACAAGACGTATCTCCATCTTACTACAATATTCAGTATAATTGACTTGACCATTCCTGTATCCTGTTGACCTGTTAAGACTCGTTTTCAAGGTGGATTCTTGGTTGCAGTTAAATATTGATGTAACTGACCTTAGTAACCATCGGCTTTTCGTTTACTTTGCAAAATTTTAATGTTCATTGTGATCTATGTAGCTTAATGATGAATATATGAAAGCGCGGTTGTTCGGTATGCTGTATTTGTCATGAATACGCTGGCAATTTCTATACGAGATAAGCGTGTTGTTTATGAAGCACTAAGTCTACCACACGTGATAATCGTTCACTTTTACGACTAATGCAATGGTTAGTCATTAATATGTTGAATATAACTAACTGTCCTAAGCGAAATGGCGTTATGTGCTGTCGCAGCTAATCACAAAAGGATCGGTGGGCCGGGGAGAATTTATCAGCAAGTGAAAAAAGTCAGGGAACCTCAGAAGGAGGAGGAGTTCTGTATGACATGCAACTTTGTTTGTGAGTAGTGCAGCACGAGTCATACGCTCGAGAACTAAAGGACAGGTCTCAGCGCTAGGAATACGAGGGACCAGAAGCGACGATTGAAACGTGTATATGCATTATGTACGACGTGTTACTAAGGCGGATAACGATGCACTGCTGCCCAGCGTGTGCGGATACACGTCAGCTATGTTAATCTGTTCGCGTCCGTTGTTCTGTTTTCATGTAACTTGTGTAAGATTTTGTGCAATGAACAACCTCCCAGGCCGAATGTCTTTTGCGGTAACAACAGTTGAATGGCTGTGTTTGTTCGCGGTCGCACAGAGCTGCCTGACAAACCTTTGTGATTTTCCATGGGAAGACAGGTTTATCTTAATGATTAGGGATCTAACTGTTTTTAGAAGATTATTTGTACAGCAGAATGTAACAATGTTTTGAAGAAACCAATGCACTGCGATCATAAAACCAGTTAGACGAAGAATCTGGTGAATGACAGCAATGGTTGTCGTATTTTCGACCGTTCAAAAATATTCAGAGGTTTGTCCTCGTAATCTATCCTGTGAATCTAACTTCCAGCCTTTCAAATCGGACTGATGATGTTTGTTGTATTGCAAATCGTGTCATTGTAACTGCTTATGACAATAAGGTGTGTGAAAGAATCGTTAACTGACTGCATTGCAAACAGTTCTATGCCTGAATAATATAGCGTTGCACTCGTTGGTGTGTCTACCATGACTTGTACACTTATATTTATATTTTCCTGATAGTGGAAGAAGTGTTTGGTTGCAGTTAAACTTATTTGGTGATTCCCGTGTTAACTAACGTAATAAAAGCCTACTCGTTAAATAGAGGACGACCGACATTTTCAGGGTGAGATGTGATTCACTTCCCATAGTAAAATTGTTGCATGCCAATTTTGTACCAATATACATCCGTACCAAGGCGGTATTATTGACAGCAAATGCGAAAAAGAAATACATGGTTAACAGTCGCACTTTTGATAAGTCACAGTACAATCGGATATGTTACATAAGAGTACATCCTCAATACGTGTATGACAAAAGGTTGTTTACGATGAATGACGTTGGACTGAGTTCAATAAACCGAAGTCACTTTAAAAAATACGTAAACATGAATAAAGTTAATAAAAATTTGAAAGATTTTAAACTAAGTCTGATTGCTTATTTCGTTTACTTTCAATGTGAGCCAAGTTTGACTTGTTTTAACAATTCTTGTCAAATTATTGGCGCTATGAGTCTTAAAAACGCGATGAACTAATTACATAAGATAGTCATTTTCAAATTGTTCGTGAACGTTTTATGACGACCATTGACAATTTTCATGTCACATGTCATTAGCAGGTGAATGTGTTATGATTAATCTCTCTCTGTCTTACCATTTCCGACGGTGTGCGAATGATCACATCACTTCTGTTTTGCGTATATTTCCTTAAAACATTTGATAAGATCCTGGCGTTTCGAATTTGAATACTGTAGTTTGAAGACAAACTCTTAGTTCGATAACCATAACACGATTTGTTCACAATTTTAAGTCACTTTTATCTTGAAACAGTTTGTTCCCTTGATGAAATTGAATAAAACAATGAGATGACGTAATTCATGTGATGTTCTCCGGAGTAACTTTTCGTACATTCTGATCACACTTAGACATGTAACTAGTTCTAAAAGAGTCAAATTTCCACAGAGCGGAAGTCATGGCTTAAGGGATTAAACAAACGGACACCAAAAATGAAAAAAATGAAAATTGTGGGAATGCTGACTACCAGGGTAGCCGCAGTGTCAACACAAATTCTTTTTGAACACACAGGGGGGGACTATGACGTTTACTGGCCAAAGCCTCAGCAAACTGGAGTATGCGTTTCCGGTTGCTCCGAAAGATCACAGAGAACGCGTCAGAAAATTTGACTATGTGTCCTGTTTGTATTATGTGCCTTGCAACGGAAGATAGGGGGTGCCGTCCATCGGCATCTCTACAGGCTCCTGGTGTTTCTAACTGCGTCTCCAGCCATTTGGGTACATGCTCTTTGATACGACCAGTTAGTTGTCGGTTTGTCCTCCCTATATAGCGCACATTGCAGCTGCACGAGTATATGTATAAACAGTGAGATGTGACAACCGTACACTGTTTGTTCGTAACTGGGGCGACTGGTAGAGTTCTCGTTCGTTGTATTACACACAACTTTTCAGCGTTATAAGCCCTGGGTACAGCCGCTGTTAGACGCTTCCTCGTCATTGTTGACCAGCTGTCTCCTAGAAACTTTTATTTTGTTTGAAACACACTCAGGTTTTTGGCTAATAATATGAAGGTTATTGTTATTTTTTGTTAGTTCTTGGAACTATGAGAATCATGTAATAAGTAACCTATAAATGGGTAATGACCTGATGGTGAGGTATAGAAAACATGTTCGTCTGTCTGTTTTCCCGTTGACATTATGGAAATAGTAGGTAAGACATTTTGGTGGATTGTCGTTATCACCGTATTTTCACCTTTCTAAAGTGGCTCGGTATAGACTAACTCCTCGAAAGTTCTCCAATTTTTACCGGTCCTGGATCCAGTTCCTTCAAAAGTTGTATTCAGTTTAGGGATATCCGTTCTCCATAAAAGATGTTTCGAGCATTTTTACTCCTTTTACATCGCAGCTCTGGATGTAGCTTCAAAATGTTGTGGTAAACAGTAGTTTCACTATGCACGTTCGTTTTTAGCGAGATCCAAACTAGCTGGCTGTTTAGTAACTGTGCGTTTTGCCTACTAATCGGTCCTTTGTTAGATGAGATTGTCCTGATGTGATTTACTTTTGTCGACTTTTACTCTGTTTACTATCGTGAGTTTTAAAACAGCTATTGAAAGGTATGAGGTGAGCTCCGGATCTTTGATGTGAAGTATTCCTGTCATCATCTTTATAGAATTATCTACACGTAAGACTAATTAAGCGATCGATGCTATTTTATTCTTTTGTCCATGAGGTGTGTTTTAATATTTAAGGCCGACGCTACCGATTCACAGAAAATATGGTACTGAAAGGTTACAACGGCACCAGAACGTTGGTCTTTTCCGGAACTAGCAGTCAACGATTGCTAGCAAGAAACTCCAGTACAAACGACTGGATAATTATGGAACAAAAATGTTCCTCTTCACTGTTAATTTGTCCAGTTGATTGACAAGGCCCAGTAAACTTTTAGTGTTATAACTTTCAATTTGTGACCGGCTTAAATATGGTGATCTATCACCTTGTTGGTTGACGTTAGAATGACTCAGACAAGCCCACAGTTTGCCGAAACGAATTTCTGGGTAACCATATAAGTTCGGACGTGGATCAGTCACTATGCTTATCATAGTTGTACTTCTTCACTCGACCAAGCAATAGCTAATAAACAAGTCCGGATGATGCGTAATCTTACTCCCATTAAGTTAGTGCTTATTCGTTGACTGATATTTTGAATTTCTGTCTACGTGTAGTGGTCCTCAATTTGACAGTGCGGTTCCTGTCGTTCATAATTACATCTCCGTAAGTTGTGACCGCAAAAGACGCTCGGCCTGAGAGGTTGTTTATTACACAGAATCCCATACTAGCTGTGTGGAAACTAAACAACGAACGCGAACAGATTTGCTTAGCTGACGTGTATCCTCACACATTGGGCAGCAGTGCATCGTCGTTTGCCTAGGTGACACGTTCCTCACAGTGCATACACACGGTTCCAATAGTCACTTGTGGTCCCGCGTCTTCTTGGAGTTGAGACTTGCCCTTTAGTTCTCGAGCGCATCATTCATTTTGTTGAGACCTTAGTTATCAGGAGTCAAGATCCCTCCAGTGTGTTCCAAAATAATTTGAGTTAATGTAGCGGCTGTTCTGTTAGTCAGCATCCCCACCTTTTTAGTTTTACTGTACATATCTATAGGTCTAATCTATTAAGCCATGACGCCTACCGTATGGAACTTCATCTTGAAGTTTAGAATCAGTTATATGTCCGTACGTGGTCAAGGTTTGTGAACTGATACTCCGAAGAACACCACGGGATTTGCATTTTTCCATTGTCTCATTCAAGTTTATCAAGCAAAAAAATTGCTTTAAATAAAACACTGAACGGAAAAGTATTCTGTTTTTGACATGTTTCTTGGATCTAAGAATACACTTTTATTTTTCTTCTTATTTTTTGTCAAACAGGACTCCGCTGCTATCTGTAAGATAGAAAACCTGTGGCTCGGATACTTATCTTTTCAAAAATAGCCGGATAAAATGTATAACCAATCAGTTGTTTTGGCTGCAAGGAATCGCACACTCGTTTTCTTTGACAGTTTGTTCTGGTTCCATAACCTGTATTACACCCATCAACTTATTCTAATTACGATGTTCATTTTTGTATTCAGTTTAATGAAATTACTGTACAGTTGGCAGAAGTGGTATATCCATTATATACCAGAACCGGTCATTGTGCTGGCCACGGGTTTGGTATTTGGCGGAATTTTGAAAGCCTTTCATATAGAGCTAAAATTTTTCAACGAACAGACGTTTTTCGTTATTTTTTTGCCAATGATTGTGTTTGAAGCGGTTCTGCATATGCACAAAATGTATTTCCTAAGTAACATATCCGCCATTTTGATATTCGGTTTCATTGGCACATTTCTAAACATCCTCTTTGTTGGTATAAGTCTATTTCTCTTAAATAAGACACCGATTTTCAAATCGGAAGGTCTAAACTTTCATCCCACTGCATTTTTCCTATTTGCCGTTGTCATTGGTTCAATTGATTCTGTGGTTGTTATCAGCCTCCTTGATGAAATGCCTGTTCATCCGAGTTTGTATTACATATTTTTGGGTGAATCCGTTATTAATGATGGCGTGACTCTTGTGTTGTTTGACTACATATCAACCATTAGCTGTCAACGTCACACTTTCAGTCAAGACTATAAGATCGCCGTTCTGGTTGTCTTTGGTATTAACATACTTGTGATAAAAGTCGTTGGTAGTAGCATTTTGGGGGCAGCAATTGGTTGTGTGACGTGCACGATAACAAAGTATACTTCCAAATGTCCTACCGTGGAACCTTTGATTGTGTTGAGCACATGCTTCCTGGCTTATCTGCTTGACTATAGCATCAGTTGGCCGGGAGTATTTTCCCTGTTGATCTTTTCTCTCATCCAGACCTCATATACGTTCGAAAATATATCACCCAAATCAAGGGTCTTTATAAAAAAATTCGCACACATCACTGCACTGATTACCGAATCGCTCATTTTTCTCACAATCGGTTATGCTTTGGTCGTGCATCAGTCAGCGTGGTACACCAACTTCATTGTGGCTACTGTCGTTTTATGCACGGTATCTCGATTTGTCATTGTTTACTTGCTTTCTTTGATTGCTGATTGGCTGCACTGGTTAAACAGTCCGATTCCAAGCACGATGAAGTTTGCGATCGCATTTTGTGGATTTCGTGGGGCAGTGAGCCATAGTTTGGTGGAGATCGTCAATCCGGCTTGTCTTGTTCCAGTTGGAGCAGAACCCGCTATGATCCAGACCACTAGCCTGTTCATCACCTTCTTCACTGTAGTTACCATGGGCATTCTGATGCGACCGATGTTGACATTTTTTCAAATGCAAACAGACAAAAAACCCATTAGCTTGTTTATGACTCTAAATGACGAGGTGATCTGGAAGATGCGGGCCTGTTTGGAGGATATCGCAGGGCTGTCAGAAGGAAGTGCGATGACGTCGCAAATAATGCGCTGGGAGCACAAGTAAGTCGACGTTTAACAAGGTACTGTGCAACTATCCTTACCGATGGCAATACAGTTTTATCCCATAATGTGGATATTTCTAGTGCTGATATTTTATAAGCTAACTGTTTAGGATTCAAAAATTTCACCTTGTTTAGCAGCGTGATCAGAACGTTCAGATCAATAACCATGTTTGGTGAGACGACGTGCTGGTCGAAAGCCAAACGGTCGGCTTCCGAAACGACTCAACACCAATAACATCATGGTCAGATACAACAATGGGGGGAAACGTGTACTCAGTTGTGTAATCCCCGAAAATGTCGCGTTTCACCATTATGATCAGAATGTTGGGTACAAAGCGCACAGGAATAAACGACCACATTACCCAATGAGTTGTCCAGATAATGTGAAAGTTCACCAAACGCATGGAAAGGAATGATGTACATGGGGGTTGAACTTCATAATCTATATAACGATTAGTCTAATGCTAGCCAGTCATTACGGTTTCGTGATCCATTATGTTACAGTGCGTCAGATAACCTTATTTCGGGTACTTAACTGAGCGTACTGAGGGTACTTAACTGCGCTCGCAAGTTATTCTGGTTGCTTATTATGAGGTTAATTAGTAATGCAACATCCTTGGACTGCACTGTAGTCAATGGTTTATTTTTATGATCTGCACACTTCTTTGACTATTATTTTTACTAGTAGACTTTCAAGACGAGTAGCGTGGCGAATTCGATAATTTAGGTGAAATTCAAATACGACAATCTTGCGCTACAACTTGTCTGAAATTAGCGGTATGGAGTGTACATGCGTAGGCAGAGCGTGATTTGTAATCTGATCTACAAAACCACTCCGACAGATCATCAAAATTATGGAATTTGCCATTATCAAATTTATCACCAGTAGCACAAGTTACAGTGCGATCAGCAGTCTTGATGAATTCCAACATTAACCAAATACGTATATCCTCGGACTAATTTGAACGGCCTCTCTGATGGTTCCAGTAATATAGAATTATAATAACTGACTTAACTCAAGCTTAGGGCCAGGTTCGGCGCAGTAGTAATAACTCCCTAAATCTGGGCAGTTCAGATATTCATCAGTGGAGTACAGTTGCACATATTCAGTGATTTGATAAAACAAAACTAGTGGGAAGTAGGATTAGTAGCAGTCACCACAATCTTCTATGACACCGTAGGATAGGCTAGTAATCGAGTTCGCGTATATGGAGGTGTAACCTCATAACTCACCTGATAGAGCACATGTCATATGTGAACACACGGTTTCTGTCATCGGTCAAAATTTAGTCGAAATTCAGACTACGTTCTAATTTCTCATAGACCTATTTCCTACCAATAAGAATATCAAATTGTGAACTTTATTCACACGATCATCAAAACATTGGTGAATGCCATTCAACTATGCACCATTAAAACTTGCGACTCCCTTTTAATCCACTTGATATTTGTTCTTCTCTTTACTAATGTGAGAATTATAAATCCGTGGAGCTTTCTTGAACTATGTGTCTAGCTGATTGTTCCGTTGCAGATTTCACTGCATAAAGAGATCGATGGATTCTGTTTACCGTCATATTTGAACTATGATCAGCACGGTCATTTTCGCCCTCTGCAGTGCATGAAAAATACACATCCACCATTTGTCGAATCTGCGCTATTCGATTAATGTTGTTAGATTTTCGACCATCACCAAGCTTACTGTGCAAACGGTTTAGGGAACTTATCCAAATAGGTCAATATTACCGTGCACGTAAACTTACAGAACCACGCCTACTTATCATTTTGCTTCCTACGTGAAGGCCTTCAACGTACAACTCGTGGTTAATCTTAACGTTATACCAACCTGCAATACTGACGACAGAATTAAAGTATACAACTCTATCGTATTGTACTACGTTAGCTCCACCGAGCCGCCTTCCAGACTCTAAGTCGTGATGCCCCCGTCCATACTTCATTTTTGATGGTTTAGTAATCCAGCTAGGCATATGCATTAGGCTGAAAGAGAGTACGACTTTATTCGTCCGTATACCAGCGTGTTTCTATCTTCAAAGAATCTCAATAGGCTATTCCAAGCAAATCCAGTAGTGATGAGCACACATTTACCGGGTTTTCTTTGTTCAACTAAATTACGATTGGATACTGGGGTCATAATGTGAACATCCATGGCTGTTGGCGTCACTTCATGCCTCAGATGGTAGCACTCATGTCATGTAGAGATGTGCCGTTCCCTTCGCTGGTTTGAACTCAAACGGAGCCATGAGTTCAATATTTACTTCTTTGCCTAATTAATTTTTGATAACTTACGGCCTGCTGCTGAGCAAAACATGTTTATCTACGAGTGTACTGTTTGCCACGCCATTATGAACAAATTTGTCGTCCCTTCGAAAAGTTCAATAAATTAGAGAACGTGTTTAAAATCCCGTTGTTCTGCAATCTTGAAACCTCAGAATATATATGCCATGGGCACATCTGAAGACGAATTTTGGAGAGTTTCATAACAACAGTGTTGCCAGATGACACAAAACGAACGCGCAATATTTACAGATTTGGCAAACCATTGTAGCTATATCTCACGTTACCAAACGACAGACCGAGAGCAGTTTCTGAGTTTTCACTGAAAGTGTTTGTGGGCTAAATGCAGAATAATATAGGAAAGATGTTTAACTCCAGGTTTACAAATAATTTGACTTGTGCAGACCACAAATTCATTTCAATTAGATTTGCAAGCCCATTGATCGATCGTGGAGTGTAAAAAATCTCCACTCATACTGCTTCTGTTCTTGTTTTAACAGACCGCAGCATGTTATGAGAAAAAGTTAGCATTGTCAAACGTCTAGCAAATTAGCGCCTGATGGAAGACTAATTGTTTTGAGTTGCGTTTGTTTTTATCCAATCTTTGCTATAGATATCTGCGGAGGTTCCTCCTGCGTGACCCCTATCCTCATGACCACATCATGAACGTGTTCACTAAGATTACCATGGCTTTGCATTACGCGAGTTTGGCCACCACAGAGAGGCGCGCGGAACACTACTTGTCCAAATTGCATCCGCAGTTTAGACAATCCTTGATCCCACTAGTTTTTTCAAGTTCCAGTCTCCCGATCAGTAGGGACCACACCCGGCCTCAGACAATGGAGGCCGTCGATTCGTTAATTGTGTCAACGTTATGGAGAAACGGGCCAATATCAGGTGAACTGCAAAATACCAGTGGTTCGGGAAAAACGTTTAACGAAATCTTTCGAGTGCACAAGACGAAGAATAACGGCGCGGGTACGTTGAAATCCCGGAAGAATGGAATAAGCAGTAAGGTTGACAAATACAAACCAAAACTACCGGAAACTTTAATTACTGATAGTCAATCGGATATAGAAGAGGATTCGTCTATCTCGACAGCCAGTGAAGCCATAGACCTAGAGAATACCATACTACACTCGACATCGTCTACCGATTCTTCGGTTCGAAAGAATACGACGCATGGTTGTTTCGAATGCACTTGGAAATCGAAATCAACATTATCTTCGAAGGTTGGTTTTATTTTATTTTGCGTTTACTTTTCATCTATCCCGTAATGTTTGTTCAACATGATTGAACAAGAGAAGATTGGCACTGTTAACAATCAACGTTGTGTACTGTAAACAGGCGGACAGAAAATCTAACCGGAGATGCATTCAATGAGCCATGCAGCAGTAGAGTGTTTTGATCTGTTGCAACTCATGCCCACTCACTGTGCCGGTTCAACCAAAGACATCCATTTCACCTTTCAGCTTCATTTAACAAGATTTTATCATGGTCCTATAAACCCAGTTAGACAGCGTTAACAAAATAGTGTACTGTTCCCATTAGTCGGCAGTTTACATGGGTTCACCCGTCGATCCTCATTTGCCAGAAAATCCCTCATCCTGGTTTGTGGACTGCTTGCGAGATCTGACGCCACCGTCTATGTATGTAACGCTGTCAGCGGTGACAACATCCAGAGGCACTGCCATTGTTGTAATGTGAGAAAGGTTAATAGGACATCACGATTATTCTCGATGACAAATCTAGACTGTTGGTACTGATTTTTATCACGAAAACGCATTGATAATATGGAAGCTTGAGTAATCTTTAAGGTGTCACACCAGATATATAATCAGCTGTTGAAAACTGGAAGTTTTCATATGTCCCTGAGAGACTGTGAATGTGTGTACGAACGTTTCGAAGTTATTTTTCGCCTTAAGTTAACGTTGGACTGAAAAATACTGTCTGTTGAGCTGAGCGGTATGTACCAATAACTATACTAGATGCCTTATCATCGCTTTCGTGTTATTGTTGATTATTGTTAATCAGATCTGGCTTGCTTATTGTGGATAACAATGTACGCTGGATGAACGTTTATGATGATCTTTACTTACATCCGGTTGACAGGGGACCCTGTTTAGCTTCTCACATAATTGTGTGTTCATAGTGTAATCCACGTTACATTACAAAAGAAATCAGTTACAAAGATTAGAACCTGATGGTAAATTTAGAACGATGGCTCATAATGAGTTTACATCGGATCCATAACACCGTCCAGCTACGTTTCATTGCGTGTGTCAGAAGCATTCCCTTGCTACCAACCAAAAACCCCGACCTGTTCTCGCAGCTGGTTATTGTATCTATTAGTTCATATGAACCGAAATACACTGGAAAGAAAAATAGACAGCTGGAGAAAATGGTTGAAGAATATTGTACAAAATGGCTGCACCAATCAGTGTGTCAACCAGACAATAGTCATAGGTAAATCAGCCCTAGCTCGACCCCGTCGATCATTAGGCATTTAGTTCAGGCCAGACACACACGCAGAGTGGTTTCAACCTTTCGTGTAATTAGAACGTACAACCGGGTGGAATTGCTCACGTTCGTTGGGACTATCAATCACTTGCCACAAGCCTCTGTCATGTACCCAGAAAACGGTTGACGGTTATATTACGCCAGCTATGGCCTTCATAACCAAGGACACAATAGCTTTGGAAAGTCACCGATAATTTTTCATTCGTTTTCAGTTGACAGTTCGTTTAGTTTAATCGTAAATGTTGCAGGATTGCGATTGGAAACAGTGTACTAAATGTTTTCATTTTGCAAACTGCGCCCCTTTTGTATATGTCAAACTAAATAAACGCTTATCTCATAACTCAATTCCATTAAATTGATATAATTTGAATCTCTGCAGTTTGAAGCCTGATGGTGACAGCCGTTCGAGATCGGAATTCTAAAGCTGTGGAATGAAGATCAGGCCAGCTTGTCAGGTTATAAACATCCAGAGCGCCATCGAATATAACATTTTTTCCATTAGATTACGGGCAAGTCTTGATAAGTGGACAAATAACATACGGTTATAAGGTGGAACGTGTTAATGAAAATGTCTAACTAAATCCACTGTACTAGGCAGCACACCACTGTTGATTATGAGCAGTTACCGGAAATTTATTGATTGGGTTTTATGGGACGAATGTTATGCGACGTATCTTGTTCAGTTTCACCTCTATACTATGTTGTGTAATATGTACAAAGGTGGTTGAGTATGTGTATCAAGTTATGCTTGTCTGCTGCTGACTTAGTTATCATATGGTAATGAGTTACAGTCAAAATTCGTTCACAGACCTGATTAGCGATTTATTCCGATGACAAAAGTCCTCAAAAAGCCTAGAAATCTTGACTTTTGCAGACATTTTCACCTTTGTTTTTTAACCGTGGTAACATACCGCTGATAGGTCAGCGGTGACATACTTAACACGAAATGATTAAATGAGGTAAAAAAATACCGTAATGAGAAGAAGAAAAGGCGTTGTGGAAGGCAAATAACGCGTAAAGAAAAAAAAGACAAAGACTTACAAAAATGGTGCGATTCATCTAGCTTTTTTGCCATGTCAGACAGCTTCCTCAACCAAGTATTTATTGCTATTTGGACCACAGCCAGAAATCCGGAAAAGTCCTACTGAAACAAGTTTCGACGTGCGATCACACATCGAACTCAAGTCCATACGCTGGCCAATAGGCTGCCATTTCTAGCCTAACCCAACACTAACAAACAAGGCATGGTGTGGCAAGCGGTGAGTTAGCATTCGTAAGATGTGACCAAGCCAACGAAGCCATTGGTGGACGGAGGCCATCCGTCTTGAAGACATTGACGAACTTCTTCAGTGCTAGCACAGTGTTCTTACTACACGCCGCTGATGCTTCGGAGACACGGATAGTCGAAAACGGACATTCTGTGAACAACCTCCACGCTGATGGACTGGGCTGTTTGCGGTAATTAAATAACCTTATTGTACATTCTGCAGCTCCTGCTGGAGCCACATATAGTTCAAGTTGGCAAGCGTTACCCGTGCCTTAACCATACGATTTCTAACCTCACCAGACACTACTCCAACGCTTATCCTGCTCCAAAATTGCAACTTCTCAACTACCTCCAACGGCCCACCACCATAGGCAAAAGTAGACGCAGAGTCCTGTGAGTCTCAAAAATCCACGGTGTACTTAGAGGATGAAAAAGCCATACTAAACTGGTCGACTGGGTCCTCTACTCTGTCTGTAGTGTTATGGGCTCCTCGTAAACCTTGACCAGTTAGATCAATGTCGTCCGCATACTTTACATATCGAAGTCGAACACCAGGGAACAGTTTGATGCCGTCGTAATCGCAGTCTGTCAGGAGTCGCTGTGAGATATTGCCTGCTACAAAGTCGAATAGGAAAAGAGAGACTGGAGAACCTTGTAACACATCACTCGGAATGCCGAAGGTCGGCAGTACGTTTCATAAGACCTAATCAGGGTTGAGATCTGACAGTAAACGACTTTCAGTTTGTCGATGTGCTTCTCAGGCGGACACCTCCTCGACAGACAGTCTTAGAGCGCGTCCCTAACAACCTAATTGAAGGTCCTTTTCGTGGTGAAGAAGACAACAATATTCAACCCTTTGTATGAGTGGCGGAGTCGAAGTATCTGACAGAGTGTGAAGATGTGATGACTGCAACGACAGCCAGGGCGAAAACGAGCTTGTTCCTTACGGATATACTGTACACGCGTTCCGCTTAGTCTACAAAGTACAGGGGTGGCTACCACCTTCGACCACAGGGTGCATGAGCCATTTTTACAAATGAGGATGATGCTAGGCAGACCGTAGTTACTTGGAACGATTTCACTGACCCATAGTTTTCAGAGCAGAGCCGCCAGCTTTTAGACTATAGCTGAGCCTCCATTTATAAAAAGAGCAGGAAATAGTTCGTCAGAACCGGGTGCATTGTGACGTCCCATGAACTTGATCCTGAGGGAGATGAAGGCGAGACGTTAACAAACCAGTGAGCACAGTTAGTTAATGGAACGGATGGCCACTTGAACTGCCTACCCACTCATGCGTTGTTGTAGGCTGTACATAAGCTCACTATTGATTTCACAAATCCCATCACTCACATCTGACTTCCTGATACCCGTTGCTTGGATGCGATGGAAAAGCTATCAAAAGGTATCGGTAGCAGTGGCTTGTTCCTTGTCGACAGAATTTTGTGTCCACCAGACTTTGCTATCCTGTCGTGGCTGCTTCCGGAACTCCAAGCGAGTAAACATGCAAACTGAATTGCGTCTGTTGCTACAGTGACTGTTTCAGCGAGCGTCAAGATTTTCGAGCGATCGCACAGAGACCCAGTGGTTATCAGCCGAAGAAGCAGTAACTCGACATGAGGTAGTATCACGCGTACGCATAAAATGCCGCATGTGTACCTAAAATGTTTTTGTTTTCTGGCGGTCGGGGTCTTGGACTAAATGCTTTCGCACTTTGGTAAGTGTGGAGTTCTTGCGCCCACATTAATGTAAATACGTCAGTTTTTAAAATATAACGTCTTCCACTAACTACGACTTTCGATAAAAGCTGGTTTTTGTATCACAAAGGTCGTCACCCAAAGGGTACATTACTAAAGCTACAACATTCAGTGACTGCTTGACTTGCAAGCAACGATCGGTGAGCATCCCTGTTTGCTCAGTTTGTGGCGCCATAATATAGTCTGTTATGACAGCATAATCTCTTGATGCATACTTTTAAAACATCAAGTTGAGTCTCCGGACGATTGTCATCTGAATCATTCCGGTATAATTAAGCCACTTTTTGTCTTCGCTATCATTGCAAGTCACCTGTCGTTTACTGTTGTGTTAAATAGACCGTGGTTAGGTTTTATTCCTTCCCGTCGACAATTAAGCCATTTACTCACTTTTACCCATTCATACTCTTCCGAGTACCTACTTCCACGAGTATATTTAACTTGGAACACTGTGATATTTGCCGGTTATTCCGTTAGACTTGTCTAACACAAAACCTGCTTCATTCGGTTTTCAACCTTTCCCTGCAAACCATAAACAGTCCATCTGGCATTTGACTTTATGGATTACTCACCAAAATGAATAACTATCATCTAGGCTTACTTTACACAGTTCCCTAACTACTTGTTTAGACAAATTTGTTTTATGTTGTTTTTCTGAATACATTACTTAAGACTATCTTAGGCACAACTCCCAAACTTTCTAATTGTATTTATAATCAATTTGCTTGGAATATTCTGTAACAATGCGGCATTCGTTTTACTTTTACGTGACAGTTTTCGTTGGGTAATCTTTCTTTGAGTTTCCACGTTTACTTGCCCCCTCAATGTCCCAAAAACCCACAGACTTTGTCTTCCGATGCACACCGTGAGATGAGTTTATTGTTCCCAAATCGAAAAAATGTTCAAAGTATGGAACATCTGAATTACACGGACCAAATGAAGCATGCTATTCAGTTCAAACGTTCCTTCCTCCAATTGCAACAACACCGGATTAAGTAAGTCGAGCGACCGAAAGACTGGAGAGTCATTTGACTGACTTCAACAGATGAGTAAGAATTTTACCATCATATGACTCTAGTCCCCTTTCGCTTCATCATCTTCATCATCACCGTCATTATCATTGGGTGCGTTGTTGCCATACAACTATGAATAAGGAATAGAAAGCAAGTGATAATTTGAAAACATTTGTTCTAGCTGACTACCGTGCATTGTAGACTGCCAGGTTGAACTGGCAGGGACAATTTTTCTAAACGGATTGACTGCTATATCCCATAAAGAATCTCTCAAGAGCAACGCTAAAGCATGTGTTCTTGACTTTTGGAATTATCAAGTAGGGATAGTTCAGAATATACTAGACCTAGCCGTCTGTATGGTACGGTCTGCGTCTTAACCCTACAAACTATCTGTAGTGTCATATATCGGCTACGCTTGTACGGATTGCCCCACAAGAGTGCACACGAACACAAAATCCGGAGTCTAGGCCAAAGGGCTTACCCAAAACAAGTATCTCAACCGAATCGAGTCAGCGTACGACCTCAACACTGCAGACGCGGCCAGCTGGCACGGCAGTGCGTGCTTGTTTCAAATCAAGTCACTCGGCTCCAGTGGTTCCAGTGTTTGACCATCACGGTCCACGATCGTTAACACCTGGCTGTTGACAATCCGTAATAATCGAATTCGTGAGATTAACGGTAAGTAGTGAACTAGCTCGATCCCAATGCTCACCCTACCCTAGTAGAAAATAGAAAGCCAGGAGCTGTGTATACAATTACCTGTCTTTTATATTTCTGGTTACTAGCTCTCTAATATGTGGCAATACGTGAGTCAGTTGGTTAAGGAAGTCGAGACAGACAAGCGACAATCACTCCGCCTTCTCTTGGTGCTTAGGCCTCAGAGGGTTCGCTCGTTTGTTTCACAGTTGATTCTCTCGCCAACCCAGTTGAATGGCTGTCATTTTGTAGTTCGGTTATCCTTCTGTTACCCGGTGTGGCACTGTTGCGGATCGGGCCCAGGGGACATCGATGTACGGTGACATAGTTCAGATCCTTGTTCTTGACCACTGACTCGTCGAGCTGCCGGATGATAATACCACGAACCGGACGAGGACCGTTGCTTCAGAAACTGGAGTCAGCACGGTGCAGGGATGATTTCGGGCATTGAAACCTGTAAGACTTGACTGGATTCTATCTGGTAGTCGTAGCAGTATTGGTGGCAGCGGTAAAATTAAGAGCATTGACAGTCACAGTGAAAGTAGTAATAGCAGTAGTAACAGCTTTAGTGCTGCGCCCTCATGTCGCTTGTTGCGAAAGTGAATTACCCTTCCTCTCTAAACGAATTAAGACCGATCGTCGTATCTTCAACGTTGGTATGTTGCTTTCACAAGATGTTGGCTGGTCGTTAAAATACGTGTTTACAACTGCTCGAATTTCAGTTCACATCCCTACACCGTGATGGTCGACACGAGATGACCTCACTACTCCATACACTGCTGCTGGAATCCTGCACCACGTATTCCAGCCTAACATGTCCAAAACGTTCAATTCTATCTTGCCGGATTAGATTCTCGGATCGGCTCAAGCTTTCAGTGCTCCTCCACTTCTATCGAAAAGCTTCCGCCATTCTCAAACACTGCATTCTCTGACAGCAGCGTGGTGTCCGCCAGAGTGAACCACTATCACTGCTGCTATTCATTGTGGCAGTGGATAAGGTGTTGGCTCTATCTCGACCAGAGCTTGTTTGCCGGTTTTGCCTGGGCCCGGCCGAAAAATCGACGCGTCTCTCCCAGAAGCTTGCGGCCATCGCTAGTGTTCTCGAGCTATCTGGACTGAAGATCAACACGCGAAAGACTAAACTGTTGGTCACTTGTGGCGACCATAAGCACAACGCAGCAGCTAGAGCTGACGAGTCTATTAATTTATGTCCGGACATTATCCATTCAGTAAGCGCTTCTGACGCGATGATCTATCTCGGTATCCCGTTCACCTGGAAAGGTGAGGCGTTCACCAGTCGTCGTCTGCAGCTTCGTACTTCGCTGTATGAAACCACCGAAGCAGTCTTATGGCCACATCAACACCTAGAACTAGTGAGACAACCTTTGACTCCGAAGATGAATCACACGTTAGTATTGAGCCGAGTCCACCGAAACATGCTGAAAACTATGGACTGCACAATTTGCCAGTTTGCTCGGCAGTGACTCCGCCTTTCTAAAGACACGCTAATCAACTACATCAACGCCCAAGTTTGATTAGATGGTCTGTGCCTTCCGAGTTTATCCACCACTATCCACATCCCGCGGGAATCACGAGTGGAGAGACTGCTCTCCATTCAGTGTCTAGTTCTGAGGAACATGATCAAAAATGGTTCGTTTAGTTCTATCAAGAAGGACGTCAGTGCGCCGGCAGGCGTTCAAGATGTGATAGTAATTAACAATAAAGAGGCCCGTGCAGCGTGGATGGATAAGCTTTGTAATACACTGGATAACCGTGGTCTTCAGGAAGTGTCTAGTTCTCCACTGTCCAGTCGCTGACTATTGAATCCAGATAGCATTTTCCTCAGAGTCTATAATTGTGCCATCAAGCTGCGACAAGGTCTTGTTGAAACTAAGGTCTGGAATTCTCGAGATGGCCAATGTGACCACTAAGTTATCTGTCGTGGTAACTGCGGTAAACCAGAAAGCCTTGCTAGTGTTCTCCAATCGTGCTGGATCACCCACAATTTGCGTTGTGATCGGCACAACCAGGTGACCAAGGACCTGGTGGGAAGGCTGCGTAATATAGGCTACGCAGTCTTCGAAGAGTTACGAGTACCAGTGGTGAGCTCGTTCATCAAACTAGACGTTATTGCGGTTCCTGACGGCGCTGCTGTGGTACTGGACGTCAGTATAGTGGACGACTCTCGAAGCTCAGATTGTCTGGAATGACAAGGTCGTGAAGCACGAGTCCGACTCTCATAATGTCGTCATTCAGTCGATCTTCCCTACTTTGGGCTGTGACGTGGATTCTATTCCTCATTCACCTGTGATAATCACTTTTCCTGGTATTATGTATCCTCCTCCTTACAGTGCGATTCCTCGCCTACGACTTCCCTTCTACGCAGTCACTAACAGTTTTGGGTGCTCTGGGCACCTGACACATTTGTGCGGGCTACCTGGCGTTAATAAGTGCTACCTTCTGACGGTTGTCTCACTATGAAAGACATTTTTCTGTTCTGATACGTGAGCCTTGGATGTAATAGCACTCGTGTGCTCTGAAGAGCTTTTGATTTTGTGAGACTTCTTTTCTATTCTTGTGCTTTCTCTTTGCTACCGTACGACACAAGTAACTTTTATTTGATGACTTGAACTGTTAACGTTTGCCACTCCTGTGGAGAGACTTGTCAATTGTTCAATGCTGTTAATCTTGCAGTGCCCTGTATTTGGCAGACAGCTTTCTTTGTATTTCCCCTTTTCACCGTTTATCCATTCTTCAACTGAAACTGTGTGAATTGCTTTTTAAAATAAACGATAAACAACAGAATTGAGCACACAATCCTGGTAACAGGAGTGTAACAAATGACTGGGTCGGTTTCCTTCTCTTACGTTGTAAGCCGGACTGTCATTTCATTGAACTTGGAACAACACTGACTGTTGGAACCAGTCCAACAGAGTAATATCCAGTCTGTACTCACTATCGAAAACCGATGGACAATGAAAAACAAGGACTCAGCGAGTTGACCCTCGTGTCTTGATACCTACCCTGGAAAATAGAGTGTACGGAGAAAGCATGTCAAGCCAGCGAGGCACGGAGCACGTTGTGTAATTAGCTCTGGGGATGGATACTACATAAGGGGTAGCTTGACTAAAACAAAAATAGGTATAAACCAAAATCATCAAAATGTACAACTGAATGCGACTATCGAAAATATTATTCATTATAGTCGCCACAGGACCAATTAACTTCCGGAGGTATGCGTTGTCACGAGATACACACACTTGTGCTTGCCGTGATGCAGAGGAATCCAGTGTCCGCGTAGCCTTCAAGTCAAAAATTCATGGAATTTCAGAGGAAATCAGCAACTGCAGAGGAACATTGATCCATCCTTCTGATGGAACAAGTAAGGTCGTCTAACTGTTTGGGTATGATGACAACATACTCTGTAAAATGGTTTCAAAGATTTAATCGTATCTTAACCTTACGGCCACTTTGAGTTTCTGTGGTGTTTATGTAGATCATGTGTTTAATGTAGCCCCAATGAAAAAATCTTGTGTTAACCAGAACTAGATAGATAAGGAGACATAGCCGACGACATCCTCTTTGGATGAACTCATCACACAGACTGAAGCGAAGGAACGATTGCGCATAACACTCACTACAAGGGACATGCGCTAAATTACCTTTAGTTGCATCTACACACCATATATCTATTGTAAACCCGAAGGAATGAGACTAGGAGACGTGAGTGGATTCCTTTGTGTCCAGTGGACCAATTCTGATTGGTCAGTTGGTAAGATAGTAAGGAAGTTCAACCCTTCTCTCTCGATTAAAAAAGGACTCTAATGATAAGTTCTAAACTGGTAAGAAACATATTGAAAATTTGATACAAGAAATGGTTAAGTGTAGAAGTATATAATATCGCGCTTTAAATAGAAGGATGAAGAGTAACAGAAATATGAAGTTGGACCAAAAAACAAAAAAGATTAGTCCACAAGTGGCTCACTAAACCTAAAAACACAGCATGATGTGACTCAAATTCTACAAGAAGTGTTAATTTCGCGATCAGTCTTTTAGTAATCTGTTCCGTTCGTTAATGCAGTTTTTTTTAATTATCCACTGTTTGGTGGAAAAATGATTGTGATAGTGCTGTCCGTTTTACTTTGTCTAATTGAACTCATCAATGCTTGCTGGTTCCAAGCTCAGCGTTGCTTTTCAAACGCTGAATCAGTGACGTTTGTCAATAGCCGGGCGTCATCGGTTGTGGACCGTAGCGGCTAAACACTGGGACTATGGAGCCGAGCGACTTGACCTAAAACACGCACGCATCGCCGTACCAACTGGTTTGGCTGTGTCCACAGCACTGTGTTGATGTCGTAGGCTCACTCAACTCGGTTAGAAGACCTGTTTTGCGTAAGCCCTTTGGTCTGGATTCCGGATTTTGTGATCTTGTACACACTTGTGAGATGGTTGTTATGTCACTGTCAGCCTCGGACAGTCTTCCCTCCACCCCCGCGAATTACTTGGCTGCACTGCTGCATTCAAGTTGATTGCTGTAAAGTCCCCATTATTCACCCGCGCACGTTTGGAGTTGCACGTTGTGCTTACAGTACAATTACAGCCGTTAGTTAGTGAATACGTTTGGATCATCATTTTCAGCTTTCTGCCGTCGCCGTGGTTACAATGGGTTGGGCTACGATTAATCCTGACAATTGTCTACGGGGTAGCACAGTGATCAGTAAGTACATGTGTAGGAAGAAAAGAGGAGGAAAACAGAAAAACAGTGGAGCCAACCGTTTTGTGGATACACTCGTGCCATTGACTGAGGTACACTGCCATATCTGATAGTTGTTGCCACTCAGTGGAAGCTTCAATCCGAGATTCTCAAAAACTTTGAGTGTTTCTCGCAGATCACTGTCCATCCCATAGTTGAAGAGGAACGGGGAGATCGAACACCCTTGTCGAACGCCACTAGACATGGAGAGCGCTCGAGTTATTTTCCCATGTGTGCGCGTTCTGCACTCGAGGAAGGCACACAACGGCTTCGATAAACTGACACTTCACTGGGACTCCTCTGCGGTGGAGACAGCTCCAAAAAGCATGTTGGGCATTCCAGTCAAAAGCAGCCCTTAAGTCTAAAAATACCACAGTTGTTGGCTGAGGAAAGGAGTTCCTTTGTATTGATATCTGTCGCAAAGTGAAGGTGTAATCGATACACCCGCTACCAGATAAGAAAACTGTTTGTCTTTTTCTTATATAGTTCTTTCCCTGTATCGGAAGCGGGCGCATTATCAGATTCGTGTATAGTTTGGACTGGATAGCTACAAGGCTTACATCTTTGTTGTTGTTACATGATGTCATGGGACTTCTCTGTCAAAATAGAAATTACTGTTGATGAGCACCGCTCATTGGGTACCTCTTCAGTTTTCCATACGTAACGAAGGAGTACAGTCACTTCAGACAGCAGTCTGTTACCACCATTTTCGAAATGAGCTAGACAGAACATAACATTACCGGCACCAGGAAAATGGTATTAAGTTTGAATGACGTTAGTCAATTGAACCATCTGTTTTGACTAATGCGACTGTGTGACCAGTGTACTAGTTGATATAGGATTGACCCGATACACGATGGTCACGGGTTTGACTCTGGTTCAGAGTATTCCCAAATAAGGACTGAACACATAAACGAAACAAATCATGGGATGTCAGTTTCAGTATGACCATCGTGAAGAGCTATATTTGTCTATATTTATAACTATTCTTTGCGTTCCATCACGTTGCAGCTCTTCACTAGATTGCATAAATGTGGCCTCCAGCTTAGCTATTCCCTCTGCTTAATTATAGGTATACGTAGCTGGTTCAAAGGTCTACCAAGGTTCAAAGCTGAGGTCTGCACTGTACACTTCTCGTCGAAAATGTCTTTGTTTTGAAGCGGTTACATTGCCGATGTTAAACGTCCTAACAGTCTTGTGAAGTTTTTAAACTATTGTTGAAGTGGGGGAGGGTACAGCTAAGCATTAACACTGCACCATATTACCTGGTTTAGACTGCGGTTTTAACGATAACATACAGATTTCTAAAAACATCTTCGTTGAGGTGTTAGTTCAACCGTAAGTTTTTGTTCACGTCTAAGATGATCAATAGTCAGTGACTTGATTGAGGTTTGTTTAAGAGTCCGTTTTTAATAGCCATCCACCTACAAATAGGAATCCGCCTTGAGATGCCATTCCTATCAATTCATCAGCAAAATGCACGGCTGCACTCATATATTCGAACAAAGCGAGAGAGTCATCGATATGGAAGCAATGTGTCACAGATTCTCGGATGCATTGTCCACTGTTAGCTTTAATCACTTCAGATATTTTTCTCACTGCAAAGTTTACACAGAAAGGTAAAGTTGCTGTTCCAGAAGAATGAACCATTGGCCTAAACAAATACCTCTCAATGCTTGTCGGTGATCCTTCGGTTTTTGATTGTTATTACTACCTCCGAAGCTTTCTATCAACTGTAGATAACCCAAGTCACCAATTGGAATTATCACTTGTAGAAGCAGCTCTTCGATGTCCTCAACCATCACAGCATAGTCTGTTCGGAATCTCAGTGGGACTGTTATAAGGTCGGTCATCGAGTTTGGCACTCTTATTAGTCGACAGTCGATCAATGCTCTTGAGCTATAGCTCCATAATCAAAGACCATACAAATTATATCTAGCCACTTTGACTTTATTGTCGGATGATGTGCAATTACCATCGTGGTGTATGCTCACAGCTTGATTGCTCGCTATCCATCGTTACTATGTAGTCAACTGTCAGATAGGCACCAATAACCTCCTTGTACCTTTTGAAAAAACCTTGATTCGAAATGAATCACAATTCCGATCTACTTCTGGCTACTTTTCAGTTGTTAACAAATTACGTGATCAACGTCTTCGAATTCTGCTACAACGGCACATGTTTACGTTTGCAAAAGATGTCAACCTATTTGAGCTTCGAATGAGCATTATTGTGTTTTTAACCGCACTTTATCAGCTAAGTCCTTATGTTTTACACCTTCGTCCAAAACTAGTTCGTTTTTTCGCAGTTGCATGACTGATATGCTAACACATCGTGGTTATCTCTCATTTTGACGGATATTGTGCTCTAATGGTATATGTTCGTTTACAAATTTTGGTGTCGAAAGCACAACCGAAGCCATTAGTTGAAAATTTAAAAAAAAAGAAATGTGTAGTTGTTTTGGGAATTTAACTTTTCTGTCCGCTCTAGCGTTTCAAAATAAGGACAATTTCCACCATAATACTTCACAAATCTGATGATTGTTTGAGGGTTGTGATATATCAGAAGGCTGAATGTAGATGGTTTACTTTGTCACAAGTTGTGGCCATGAGATGTGACCGAGTTCATTGGAGCCTCTGTTCCTAACAAGGAACTAAGGGTTTACACTCACTCGACCTGTATGTTCTACCCAAAGTCTCCGAACAAGATCAAAAATCACACGACCAAAGCAAAAGGGAACTTAAGCTCATACGTTTCTACTAATGGTATGCTACATCCCTTATTGTTCCATTCGCATACCCTGTGCAAACCCGGATGAGTAAAATTGAGAATCTACGGCTAATTAGCCGACTGGTAGGCTGATGCGAAATATCTGTTTCGTAAACAAAATGAGAGACCCTCGGACGTTTTTTAAATTCGCATTCGTTTACAGGTACGTTTCCTATACGGATCACACTTGATGCACACATTTTGAATCAGATAACAGTTACAAAGGAGATCAACCATCAGAATATACTTGATATCTTTTTTATGTCAACACAACGCATAACTTTTCTTACCACACACTAAATCTTTATCATTTCTGATTTCGTTTACTCAGGCACATTAGACGTGGTTTTCTGAGTAGATTCTACACTACAAGGTCACTGAACGTAAGTGGACGTAATAAAACGGAAAGGAACAATGAAACTGGTCCTCCGTCTACACCACCGCAGTCAGCAAAGCAAAAAGTGCTAGCTCTGGTTCCGTTGTCTGAGTTGTCGGATGATGCTATACCCAATATAGAAGTTGTTGAACGTCAACAATGACTGGTTCGGAAGGGAACAATTTACTTCTCTCTGTGGGGACCAGTATCACTGTAATCACATCGGTCAATTCTGCATTTGTTAACCTGACACACACATGTAATAAAACCTCACTTACTATTCACCGACGTCTAGTTCATCGAGTGGAATGTGTTGCAAATGAGCCGGCAGATAGATCAGATGAAGCAAAAGGCTGTGTAAGAGGCGTGTAGGTGTTTGAATGGATCAATGCTACGGCAACTATATGTAGTGTTGCAACTTCTACGGCTTTCTCCCGCGACTTGTTATCATTGTATATGATTTCCACACTTTCCACGTACTTCTTGGGGCGAAAATTTTACTCCTCGAGCGTGTTAAGTTTTGTTTAATCAGCTGGTTGGACGGATTCTGCCACCTCTACACTTCTTCTTAGCAAATTTGTTTTTATTTCGAAAGGATGGTACAAATCATCTTACGCAAGTTAAGATAAATAATGAGCGTGTCCTACGAAATTGATCCCAGAATTGACAAAAAAGTCCATTATGAGTTCTGGGTTTCGCATATGGATATTGTCATGAGGCAGATACAACTAGGGTGACCCCAAACGAAATCAGAAAAATTTCACAAGTACTTCAGCATAACACTTAGACGATATAATATAACATTCAGTTTCTCTTTCCATGAACTGTATTTTGATTGTTACCTTTTCGGCCACGTTGGAATTTGAATTTCTCCGTGATAAGTGCCTCATCCATTCAACATTCAGAGTTATGAGACTTAAACACGACTCGTGCATGTGTTCTCAAATTTCGCTGCTAGTAGCAAGACGAAAGTGCTTGCTGTACTTGCCTTCGTTAACAACCAGAAGGAATTTGCAGGTGATTTCAGCGTGACGCTGTTTTCCACAATCAGAGAAGTCATGAACAACCGATAGAGAACACTTCTCGCCACCACCATGGTGATCGTGAATGATTGTAATCAGGGTTATTCCGCTTGTAATTAGTAGTTGCAGCAACTGATTGTGCTTGATCTTTCTGCTGTGCGGCACCCTTCACTTGAAGATGGCTACATTTTGCTCTTCATTGGCAGTCTTGACATCTCCGTGTTGTAGAAATTTACAATTCTACTTTTAAGGAAACTCCTCACTCGGGAGGTTGGTAGTCAATAGTTTATCAACTACACGATACTATCACAAGCTCATAGACCGTCAGGAGGTTTCCACAGAGTGGTCGACCGTAGACTACCCGTCTTATGGATAATTTGCTGGTGTGACTTACTGATCTTCCGTTTGTATTAATGTGTTACTACTGTACGTAATTGAAAGGTTTTGGCTCCAACGAAAAAATCAGTTTTGACGCACATTTACAAAACCAAAATAAGTCACAGGAATGTCCGAGCTACCCGAGTAGGTTTGGCTGTGTTGTTTTCGTTACAGTTCTTCGAGTAGGATATTGTGTTTGATGGGTTTTGATAAAGTCGATGGCCATTTTTGAGCCGATGGCGCGCTAGGTAACGTTGAAAGTGTTCAGTTATTACATTGTATAGTGCCTGCAAGTTATCTAACATACATTTTACTTTTTCATATAGGTTGTTTTCAGCTATTTACAAACAGACCGTACAAGTAACCATCTGATATTTGAAATGAAGGCATTTTGGTAGTTCCTGTGTATTCAGAATCCCAAATCAGATGGGCAATTATTTCTAGACTCAGAAATGGAATTAACTCTCTTTACATCCTTATTGTGTCTGATCTAATTCCGTACATCATTTCTGTATTACTGACGGTTTTTGCAATGGCAACCGCGTGTTTATCCGTGCTCACTTCATCAGATTTTGATACGGCCTGCCAATGAAAGCTTCTTACCATGCTCTGGTTTAAGATAGCAATTGATCTTGTTGCCAGCTGATCCTTTATACTGGACTAAAATTGACATACATAATCATCAGTAATACATAATTGATGATATTCAACTCAACAGGAAGTTGAGGGTATCATTTGTAGCCCTCTTCTTCAGTCTTTTTCGGAACAAATGCTACTATTCCGCTGGCTCTGTGGTGATGAGCTAATAATCACCCATATTACTGCTTGGAGAAAGCAGGCGCATGCCACTGCTACTTGAATAGTTGAACACCGATTGTTGTTGGTTACATTAAGCAAGCTTATTGTCTTCCTTTCAGAAATTTATTCCCCACAATCGGGCCAAAGAACGACTCCAGCTACACCATGCTATTTGGTTACATTCTAGGTGTACGATATCCATATGCGTTTATCCGAGTGAGATATGATTACACGTGTAGCGACTATAACTCGAGATTGTTTTGCATAAGCGCAGATGTCAGCTAACACCAGCACATTACTCTGCTTCTTTTAGTTGAATATGATTTTAAGTAAATCTGATTAGCTCGTAGTGGGCATGCCTCACGTTTTTGTTTAACATCTTCGCCTCCTCGGGCGACGACGATTCAAAAAAACACAAAGTCCAGGATAAACAAAAACGAGTTCAATCAGGCAGATCATGGTTATCACGCCACAAATGTCTGACTCCGCAAATGCCAGCACGGTTACCCTGAGGGTCGACTGGTGCTAATGATAACTTCTATTCTGAAAATATCCCATTGCTTACATACATTATTTTGCGCTAATATGAGTCAGTGCTGTCCGCGGAAAATAAAACTTCCGCCCAGTATTTAACAGTTGATTCTGTCGCGATATGTCGTAGAACATCAACCATCCTTTGCTAATCAACTTGAATCACTACAATTTGTACGAATAAATTGATATGCGTCAATCCGATGGCATTAAAGGAAAAATGTTTAAAAGTAGCAGCTTTAAAACTGAAGCAAATTTGACAGATGGCCCACTGAAAGAGGCCAGTAAAATTTGCCACACCTCTAATCTGTTTCGTTTTCTCAAATCGAGCCAAACTAGTTTGTTCCGTTCTTCATCCCAAATGTGAAAACACAACAGTATCATAAGGACGGTTCCAGAAAATGGCTAACTTGGTAGCTTTTGTTAAAAATTACAAAATTCCCAGGGTGAACTCTGATTTGTCTTAAGTTAAAGTAACTTTTGACTGGAACTTCCGCAGACGTTTTAGTATTATCGTTTGGAAAGTGCGCAAAACGCGAAATAACGAGTGTTTTGTTAAAAGACGTTCCCTAATAAAACTGTCCGAACAAACTTTGTAAAGCAGATCTAAATGCAACGGTTTAAATTTGAATGCACGAAATTAAAAGCACCAGAAAGAACCTAACAAACTCGTAGCAAGCATCAAGATGCATGGATCAAATTCATCATTTCGCAAGTTTGTCAGTGTTCTGGACTCAGGTCACACTTTGCCGACCGCACGGCAAGGTTAACTGTCACAATGCCGCCCTAATTACTGATCTCTATGCACACTTATTCAACGTATATTTTCCGGAAACTCTCGATCGGGTTTAGATTAGAATCGTTGGTTAACCAATGAAAGACGTTTTTCAAGGAAAACATTACGCCACATCCGTATGTAGACGGATGTATGTTTTAAGACAATATGTTACTGAAAGACCGCGTTCTGCTGAATAGACAGCATGATAAGTGGTTACAAAAGTCCTACCAATATGTCGAGAAGAATTTGCGTTTTGATTTCCACCCATAAAAAACTAATTCAAAATACGCTGAAAACCAGCACTTGTAGTCTATCGTTGGTTTTCTTGCTAAATCATAAGTAAAATTTGTGACGGTTATACCATTGTCATCTATGTGCATCAGAGTCACGTAGACTAATCTGCTTTCTATTAGACTCAACATATTTTCACTATGTTTGTTCATAAATGATGAAGATTAAGATTTTCAGCTCAAAACAGTTAAACCAGGAACAACTTTATAACCACTATTTTGGTTCCTGTGGAGAGATTCGGCACAGACGTTTATTTGAATTCGGAGTTAATCGTTGTGGCATAAAATGTTAATCAAAAGACTCTGCAGTTGGTTTGATCTGATACCTTCAAACAACGTTCTCCAATATTGCTTTTCACGTGTGGAGGTGGACCTCTCAAAAAGACTGTTTAAATCTTTTAAGGGTCTTCTGAATGCTCCGGTTCATCAACCCAAACTCAAACTATTGTCCAATCGGGCCCACTAAGCCTTGCATCTGGTGACCTAACTGATCATATTCTTTTAACATAATGAACGATACTCTTCTACCCGCGGATTGTTAATCCACCCAGAAGAAACCCAGGGTCCGATTTATGTAAGGTCCACTGTTAAAATGTCTCCTTGTCACCTGATGACCTTTCGAATACAGAATTGATGTGCTTCGTGTTAGTACATGTTTTGTTGATGGAGGTAGGCTCACTCACTTTTGTTGTGGTGATTTTTGTTTTTCTCTTCAATCCATCATCCACAAAGGAGAGTTGAATAACCTTCCATTTTCAATGGCGTGTACTGATTTCTGTCAGTCAGACACGATAAATCACCAGTCTAAGGAAAAGGATAAGTTGTTTTCTAGTTTTATAACAAGAGGCATTGGCCGTGTTTACAAATACTACACCATAAGAATAATCGTGTTCTCACCTGAAAGGTTATTCATTGCTTGTTTAAAAAAATGTATGTACAAATATGACGTTTTTTGAACTTGTATGGTTAAGTTACTTCTGGCTCCACTACCGTGCAAAATCCAGGAACTTTCTGGATTGTATAACTTGTTCATGGAAATAGTTGAAAGTCAGCACAAACGTTACTGGGTCAACCATGCGATTCAAACTGCAGACAGGATGTTGTTTAACGCATGAGTACTCATTATGAGTAGCAAAAGTAGACCTGAACAATCATTAGAGCGTAGGAAGTTGAAGAATTCGCCACTGAGACTTCAGCTGAGTTGACGGAATCAAGATGAACAGTTAACCAATAAACGAAGAAGTATAAGTTTAGATTACGAAAAAAGCTCGGAACGTTGACTACCTCTTGATGGATGTGTTGAAGATGACTGACTATACTTGAGAATTGGTTTATTACAACTGTGTAATTCTAGAGTTCTACTCGCATAGTCAACGAACTAGGTTACTTAATGATGTCCTTCTGTTAACTCGGCATCACAGGCGTCCATGTCTGTAGTGAAATTTTTTTTTAAAAAAGTGCACTTCATGGGGTGCTCAGTTAAGCAATGTTATATGGACTGATGAAGACGATCTTATACCAGTGAAGCATGATCGCACGTGATGTTTTGAACTCAAGAAACAGGCTACTGTTTACGAAATTTGTACTATGTACGGTCGAACCTAGCTGTGGATCATTATTCGTCTGGGTGACCTAAAGCGGAATTTGTAACAGCTGACTGGTCAGTTTTTGCAAATAACTGTTCTTTGGTTATGAAATTACCAAATGTCCTCTTAAAGCTGCGTGAGCTTAATGTACAACGATCCGATTATTTGCATGGGGGAGTACCAGTTTAGTCGTTCATTAGCCGCTCTTTCCGTCTACTTGGTCACATGCGTGTTACAGTTCTGTTGTAAAAAAGAGCACACTAGTATGAATGAACAGCCGTTTAATCTGTCCTAATGGCGAGCACTAAGTGACTGGTCAGTGGTACTGAGCAAACTGCTGCGCGCTGCGGTTGAACACTAAACACATGTACAGGAATTAATTGTTTGTACTGATAGTTATGAAAGTGCAGACAGAACAAATTTAGTCGGTAGGAGCTTTTTGCTCTGTCTTTGACCGGTTCTGGAGAACGTTGGGACGTAGCCCGTCCTTCTACAAGCGTGGCAGGTATCACTGCCAAAACGGCAAGTAGACCGAATGTAGAAGTCGTCAAAAGACAGACATCCATTTATGGTCTTAGGATTCATCGATGAGTTGGACTGCATGGTAGATTGTTATGGACACCTGATAAGAAACGAGTGCGTTGACTGGAATGATCACCACCTACTCTTCAAATGTCGCTGCCAATATGTGGTCGTTTTGCTCACATATCCTGCCGGTCTCCAGAAAGGTCAATCGTTTCTGCCAAGCATCTTCCACCACAGAGTGATGTTGTTGGAAAGACAGCCACATAGTTGTTTGTGTAACTGTTCAACATAATTGTATGAACCCATGAGGCGGCATTCACTATCCTCAAATGAAAGAAGAGAACTTGGTATTCTCGGTAGCACGGGAATCGCCAGAAAGCATGTGGTCTAACACAAGCTTGGTTGATATTTCCAGGAAAGTCAGATTTTTCAGCCAGGTGTGTGTCACGCTCGCCAGCAGCTGGAAATGCTGTCGTTCGCCTTTCTTCCAGATGCTGGATCATTACTAACAAGCGAAAGTGGTTGAGCGTTCGTATATGATAATTTGGTCGTGCCTAATGTGAGGTCAATGGCGCAGTGGTAAACGTGGTTGCCTCATGAACAGCGTGGTCGGAATTCTAGTCCCGGCAGTGGCAAGGATATGTACTATTCGCGTAAAAATCCCCAGCGTAGTCATGAAAAATACAGTGTAGCGAACAAGCTCGTTTTCAGTGATTCATCATCAGGCTAAATACATCACATTTATTTCACATTTTACAAGGGGATCATGAAGGGGGAGACTTTCAACGTACAGCGTACGCGATTAATTTGATTTTGTGAATACAATTAAAGATATCAATTTAGTGGGGCAATCAATGTTTTCTCTTGACGCTGCGTCCTTGTTTACCAACGTTCCAATATAAGAGACGATAGATTACCTATGTGATTATATCGAACATAGTGACATGGATATTCGGATACCGTCGAACGAACTCAAGCAGTTACTTTATCTGTGCACATACAACGTACAGTTTAAGTTCAGTGAATCAATTTATCGACAAAAAGACGGTGTCGCAATGGGATCACCGTTGGGACCACTGTTTGCCGATGTTTTCATGGCGAAGTTGGAAAACAAACAACTGAGCGTAGCAGTGGGTCAATGCAATTTTTATAAGAGGTACGTTGACGACATCTTTTGTGTCCTTGATAATAGTGTAAATCCGACTGACATCGTAGCCACATTTAACTCTGCACACCGAAATTTGAAATTTACGTTGGAGACAGAAATGAATAACCAATTGGGCTTTTTGGATGTGCGTTTATGTCGCCGCAATGATGGCTCAATTCAGCGCGCGATACATAGAAAGGATACGTGGAATGGTCAGTATGTTCACTTCAGTAATTTTGTACCGCTCGCCTTGAAAAGTAATCTAATTAACTGTTTGAGGGGCAGAGCCATAATAATTTGTACAGACGACACAATTACAGATGAATTGGCGTTCATACGTACGATATTCATACAAAATGGATACCCGGAAAGATTCATAGACAGAGCAATGCAACAGCGGGGTGACAGTGACCAGCTGCACCTAGTAGAAAAGAAAACCGTACACATCGGATTACCTTTCAAGGGCGATACGTTAGCCGAAACTATTACGCGTAGGCTCACAAACACAATTAATGCGACATTTTACGCTGCTAAGTTGCGTGTCCACTTCACATCCAATCCGGTTTTGTACCCATGCCTGAAAGATATAGTGCCTGCTTCTGCAGCCTCATTTTGTGTATACTCATTTACCTGTTCCTGTGGAACCAGTTATGTTGGCCGCACGACCAGACGCCTATCTGAACGGGTCCGGGAACACCACCCAGCTTGGCTCAACAGTGGAATAACGAAATCGGTCAACAGCGTTATACTATCGCACCTGGTCGATTCCAATCATTATGTTAATGTGACGGATGCATTTCGCCCTATCTACCGAGTTAAGGTCACCCAGTCGAGGGCGGTGAGGCATAGAATTCTGTCCACAGCGGAAGCTATTGGAATTCGTCTGTTTAACCCACCCCTGTGCGTCCAGAAACGTTTTGTTCAGACTTTGGATCTGCCTTGGCCATCCCCGCACCCTGTTAGCTTGCCAAAAACCACTGTTCAGGGGGGTACTTGATGCAGTGTGACATTGGATTGACTGACCTCATAAACCACCCGTCCATGTTTACTCCCTTCATGATCCCCTTGAAAAATGTGATATAAATGTGATGTATTTAGCCTGATGATGAATCACTGAAAACGAGCTTGTTCGCTACATTGTACTTTTCATATATACTATTGACGAGCTCTAATGAGAGAGAAACTCGTGTCTAGTGTTTCTTTTCAAAAAGGGCCGAATGGTAAGTCTATGGGAATCCGACAGCTGCGATCAATTGTGGGTGATGTTCAACCTGAAAAAAACATAAACCGATGTTGAGCTCAACGGACTGTTCACTGCTACATCATCAACTTGCTTATAAACACACCAAACGAACTAAAATGTAATAGTGTGCGTACACATGAAAATTAATTCTTTAATGTATTTGAGAAGAATAGAAAAAAGCATTGTGAATCGAAATAAATTTACATAAATAACCAACTGTCTCATGTAATGGAAAGTTTGTGAGGAGTTCAATTAGCCCAAACAGAAATCCAACCTCGCTATGCGCTTAACTTACATAAAGTTCATGTTTGACAACTCGTGAGGTACTTTCTTGAGGAATATGAGACAAATAGGCACCAGTCACCCGGCGTTCTATAGGTGTTCGAATCGCAGAAGACCCGTCATTCTGACAGTTAACAGGCCAATGGCAGCAAAATAATTAGGAAAATCTTGATCGGCTCTAATCTTGTCACTCCATTCGACTGACACCACGCTATGAAGTGCTGTCCTCCGCGAACTGTAAGCTGACAATCTGCGATTGTTGCAAAATTCCTTAAGAAGCTTGGATTCCTGAATGACACCTCAATCTGCCTTACGGATGAAGATAATGACGCCGTTGTCACCAAGGCCAGAAAACCTTCAGGCTTGAGGCCATTATTCATGTCCTCCGATGGTTAAGATAAGACCGTAGCTAGACGGTTTCCGATAACAATTTCATTCCGTGTGCTGTATAACAGGCAGCTTCGCTGCGAGTAGTAAACTACCCACAAATAGGATGCTAAACACAGGCGACATTCAGGAACAAAAGTGGCAAGCCCCAACGCCAGGAAGACGACGAACCAGAAGAGACTATCGGAATAGTATGTACGCGCTATGGGAGAAGTGCCACCAGGGTGAATGACAACGTACTGTCACCCAGTGTGTGTGAATGCATGCTTACACGCATTTGCACAACTGACGTGCGTTTATATACATTGGGTGACAGTACGTTATCATTCGCCCTGGTGGCCCTTCTCTCATAACGCGTACACTATTCTGGCCAAATTTCAATATCCTGGCCCACCGGAAGTCGAAGGGTTCTACCGTACATCAATTGAAATGGAGATTTCTTCGTGCTCGCCTGCACAGACGCCCGGTGGGCCAATAACACCAATGGAAACGCAGACTCCCAGTCATCTCCTTTGACTGATAACCATTCTTTGCCCGTTCGGTTGTTACGTTCAGTTAAGCCGTCCTTTTGAGGGTGATATGGTGTCGTTCAGATGCGCTTGATTCCCAGTTGTTGCACGCGTGTTTGAAACTCCTCGCTTTAAAAGCGTGATCCTTGATCTGTCAAGATCACTTTTGGTACCCCGTGGTTTGCTAGTATATGCTTCATCACCATATCTCCCACTGTAGATGCTTTTTGATCCGGAACGGCAGTCACGTCGACCCAACGGGTAAAGTGTTCTGTCATGACCAGAATGTACTGGACACCGTGGGCGGTCAGTGGAAATGGGCCCATAAGATCCATCGACCAGAGTTCACCGATTTCGGGGACTGGGATTCGCTGTAAGGGCCGTTAGGCTCCCTGATTGTCGCACTTCAGTAACTGACACTGTTGGCATGCAAGCACGTAAGCTGTCACATCCTCTTTCATCTTCGGCCAATATGCCCTTTGTTGCAGCAAATCGTATGTCCTAGTGCATGACAGTCTACTACCAGTTTCTTCATCAGTTGTCTCGGGCTGACTACCACGCAAGGGTGCCCGACGCCACAGCTGTCACGTCAGTACGCCCGCACTGTTTAAGCCAACTCTTCCGTTGGGATGCGATTATATTCATCCTTAGTATTTGTGGGGATCCTCACTCCTCTTGCCAGAACTTCAATCACCTTCCAGAGGACCTTATCCTGATGGTGTAGATGCACTAGTGTTTGTGGGTCCTGCTCCAAGACTAAGCCTTTGACTCCAAAGGTCACTTTGGGGTTTTCGTAGTCTATCTACGGTCGAGAAAAGAATCCGCGACGCAGTTGCTCGAACCAAGCACATGATTGATCGTGAAGTCATATTCCTGTAAACGCAATGTCCATCGGGGTAATTTGCCTCTCGGGTCCCTCACAGTCATGATACACTCTAGAGGTTGGTGATCCGTCTTCACATGGAACCGTTGAACCAACAGATAAGGCCTGCACTTTTCCAGTGCCCAGACGATCGCCAAACATTCCTTTTTCAGTGGTCGAATACTTCTGCTCCGTTGAGGTCAGGACCCTGCTGGCATATTAAATTACTCCTTCCCTTTGCTTGAGTACTGCCCCGATGCCACGGTCACTGGCATCTACTTTTACGATGAACGTTTTGTTTTGCATTCCGAAGTTACAGCGTCAGTTGTTGCTCGTTCATCACCAGTTGTACTCGCGTTAACACTCTCCAGTCATCGTCGGTCCATTCGAATTTCTTGTCTTTTCGGAGGAGTTCGTACAGTGTCGATGTAATGGAGTGAAAATTTTTCACGAACCGACTGTAGTACACTGCTTGACCCAAAAATTGTCCCTGAGTGCGTTTAGACTTTGGACTAATTTCACTTAGGCCCACCTTGTTTACAGAACTGTGACTTATCGGCACTAATCCGGAGTCTTGGGTTCGTAATTCGACTTAAGACAGCATCTATATAGGCAGCATGTTCCGATTCCGTGTTACTATATATAACAATATCATCTGCATATACCGCTACATTATATAGCCGTTTTACCAGCTGAACCACCAGTATCGGAATGTGAACAATGCCCCGGATAGGCCAAACGGCATGCACTTGTATTGGTACTGTTTTTCGCCTACCGTGAATGCGGTTTTCTCACGATCCGTGGGTTTGATTGGTACCTGCCAGTATCCGGAGCGTAAGTCCAATACCGTGAACAACTTCGCCTGTTGCAGCTTGTCAAAAACATCGGCGACGGACGGTATTGACACAACTTTGTTCTGTGTTACCTCATTCAGCCGTCTAAAATCCACACAAAACAGTACTTCCCACTGGACTTCTTTACCACGAGAACAAGCTTGTTGCACGGGCTGTTAGCTTCTTCGATAACATCCTCATTCAGTATGTTCTTTATTTGCCTTTTTAATTCCTGCTTAAGGTGAACCGGTATCCTGCTGGGTCCGTGAGGTCGAAATGTTCCGGTTGTTGGAATTTCATGTGCAGCCCAGTTGCAGAATCCGTACGGATCATCATCGCCGGTAAATACTTCTGCATATTTCTCGACCGTGGACTGGAGCAAGAGTTTGTCCAAATGGGAATTTTAGCCGTGCTTACTTGGTTGACGCTATCCTGTCTCTGTCCTGTGAGTGTCAGGGAGCTATACATGGTTGACAACCCTTTGAGCTTCAAGTCAATCAAGACATCTGTTGTAGCGAGGAACTCGGCCCCAAGAATCGTTTGCCTGGTTTCTCGGGACACAATGAAACGATGCTGTACAGTATGGTTGCCGATACTTACCCCACATTCTTTCACACCGTCAACCAGTAGACTATGACTTCCAACCGTCCTGATCATCATGGATGTCGGTTCTACGTTTTGCTTTCCTGCACGAGCAATCAACGAAATAGCCGCCCCTGTATCGACCAAGCACTGTTCTATCTCTCTGTCAACTTCAACCCTTGTATGTACGGCCCCCTTCTCAATCGCCCCCATTACTAGTGGACCCGCCTAACAAAAAGAACAATCATGGAACACTTTATTTCTGGACCTCTTAAACCGTCGGATTGGGCAATCCTTCTTCCAGTGTCCTTTTTTTCCACAGATGAAGCAACCTCCTAATCGGTCGTTCTGTCGTGATGATGTTCTCAAGGCAGCTACATCCGCTGCTAGTTTCTCCGTTGTCTTCTGCATTTCCTCCAGTGTCTTCTTGTCCGTATTGCCGTTTGCATCCACTGAGACCATGGACATTACTGCCAACTCCCGCGTCGCTTTTGTAAGCTCATCAAGGTCAATCGGCCGAGCGACATGGGCAATACGGACTTGGTCGCGAACCACCACCGAGAGACCTTCAATGAACTGCCCAGTTAACAACTGCCGTCGTGGTCCTTGATCCAATCCTGGCAAAGCCCTGTCCAACAAACCTTGCGGAATGGCGGCAAACACGGATGGATACGATCCTTGTTTAAGCCTGGCCGCCTTGAACCGCCGCATGGCCTCTTGACGGTCGGCCGGGCTGTCAAACGCAGCCACCAGCGCCTCCTTCGCATCGACCCACTCCATCTTTGCGGGGCCTCTTTGTCCTGCCCTTCACCAGTGTCCGGAGGGCATCCAGCTTTCCATGGTCGTTTTTGACTCCGATCACTTCGGCCACGTCCTCTATGTCCTCCAGGAACGCTCGGATGTCTCCATCCTCGAACGGCTGCTGCCGGGTTATTTTCATCTTCACGTTCGTCACGGCACAGGTTGTTGTGACTGCAAAGGACGCTTGGCCTGAGAATTCGTTTATTTCACGAACTCCCGTACAGATCGTGTTAAACAGGGAACCACAAACGCGTACACCCATTTGCACGACTCACGTGCATTCACATACATTAGGTGGCAATACGTTGTCATTCACCCTGGTGGCACTTCTCCCATAGCGCGTACACACTATTCCGATAGTCTCATCTGGTTCGTCGTCTTCCTGGCGTTGGGGCTTGCCACTTTTGTTCCTGAATGTCGCCTGTGTTTAGCATCCTATTTGTGGGTAATATACTACTCACAACGAAATTGCCTGTTATACAAGAGTCGGAATGAGTTTTCCGATCTCACATGTTACTGTTGTAAAGCCATTGTTTGCTCATTCCTCGTTGTTATTAAATGAAACAGGAGGTTGTCTTAGAATGCTGCTATACTTTTGGGCTAGTTTTTCAACGGTTCATCCATCAATACCCCATGGAAATACTGACGATACATAATACTTGAACTGCTCAAAAATGTGTTTTCTCACTCATCTGTGATGCCATTGACGCTCAGTAGGATAGAAGTAGATGGATGATTGTGCTTGGATCACGTCCAATCTGGTCGTAGTTGTTTAAATATTAACTGGTCCTAAATTACACTTAGTTAATAGATCAGGCAAACAGTAATGTTTCTTACTAGATCCCGGTAACAGATTTATGGACGATAGTCTTCAGTTATTTGTTACGAGTCTCCTGAATGGAACTGGGATTTATCTTTTTCAAACTAGCGTAGCTAAAGCCAACCTGGTGCCTCCGCGACAGAGTCTGGATGAAGTCATACTTGCGTGTTTATCTGGCGACAAACAAACGAACACTACGCAAAATAGTGACTAGTTATCCGGAAGTCAGTGGAAGCAGTGCATTAAAACATGCAGCACACAAACCTCAAACAATATCAAACGGGCAGCAATCACTGACTAATCAGATACCAGCTGATTTGGAATGAAAGAGAACATGCTAGCAGACAGTGCAAACATTAGCTCGTTTAATCTTATGAACTAGGAAAGAGCGATAATCGAATTAATCGCGGAGAGTCATGGCTTCAGTGACATCGATATCGTGACTCAATTCTTCGTTAATGAGTTTAAAGTACGAGCGCCAGTCCAAGAACTTCGCTTGTGTTCTTGTCGTCATCATACGTAGCGTTCAGATGACGGGCTAGAAAACATGCTTGAGACTTTTCTACAGTCGGAATTGGGAGAGTGCCATATCGGTTTGAGCAACACGTACGCTAATGGAACTATTGTCTGACCGGGAGTCCCCGCTGGAGTAGGCTTAACGACGGTCGCTGGGCCAGTGGATGGTTTGGTTAGTGACTCGTTCCCATGGTTGTCTCTGAATTTAAGTTGTCAGCGTCAGTGAATAGTCCTACAATAATCGACCAACGGGATGGGCTTGACAGAACGCGCACGTGGGGAGCGAAATTCCTCTAGTTATCTGTCGAGAATGGATCACGGGCTGGATTTATCACACGGGAATGTTGCTCGGTCACATAGCTCATTATCTCCCATCCGTTAAGCAGTAACACTGTTGGTATGGGCTTGACATGTATTTCCGTGCGGTACTAAGAATTGTATGGCAGTTAACGGTGAATAATTTTACGCGCGTGAGTATTCGAGCAGAACAACGAAGAAGTACTCTGAGTTCACGACTCGGGAACGATGCAATGTATCCATGAAATATAGATACCGCCAGAAATCGCTCTTGAAAATATAGTCAAATGAGTCCAGACCAAACACGTGAGTGAAGAGATAGCACGGAGAATATAGGTGAAATATCTGTGCACAGAAATGTACTCGCTTCCACCTTTGACTCAATACGTCCATGAATTCTTGAAGTACGCAGCGTTACATGCGGACATAGCATGTACAAAGTACGATGAAACAGGCTAAAGAATATTCTGAAGTGATATATGTTTGTGAAATTAGAAGCTCAAATTTAACTGGTTGGTTAAGTTTTTATCGAAAGTCGGTTGTTCCGATTTATGGTTATCGGAGAAGATGGTGTAACATTGTTCTTTAGGAGTATAGCATTAGAAGATAGTATTATTTGAAAGAGAGATAGGAATAATTTACTCAGCTTATGCAGCTGAGTTTGACAGTTACCTAAATGTTATCCTGAAGAAGACATTAACAACCATTGACAAGTTATTCAGGTACGCTGCCACCTTGTGAGAAACGACTGTCAAATAGAGATGTAAACCGTTCCTTCGGACCAATGAAGAATTCTTCTATAAAATCATCCGGGGAAGCAAGTCAACAAGATTAGAGTCCTCACGGGGTTTCAGATAGTTCAATTTTTTAAATTCGATATGTGAACACAACATTTTGCCAACAACCTTATGCCACATTCACCACCGGTCACTAAACAGACTACGGCGTGTTCGTATCTTCCCGAGTTAACCCAGTGGAGTACAAATAAAAAATAAGCTCCTTTAATGAGAATAAAAGCTTCCAGCATATAAACTGAAATACTCACTAATACTTATCCCTTTTTAAGCAGCTTTTCTTGTTGATGAGAGATAGATAAGTCATGCTGCAAGCAGATTCCACATGACACCCTGGATCTCTGTGACACTGTCAGTAATAAATCCAGATAAGATTATTTCTATTGAATTCGCTGGCGATTAGATGTGTTTGTGAAGGGGAATTTGTATGTACTTGAATTATGGCTTCTTTACACCCCGTCAGCATGGCTGGACACAGTCATCGCCTGATTGACACTTTGCACTAGTAGTTTGCCACACACTTGCCAGGATTGACTACAGCCAGTGCTGTAAAAAGGGTGACGCATACACTAGTTGAAGTACAAGCGTCAACTTTATTTGTGTTACTCTCGTGCTTGTTTAAACCAAGCTATGGCAAAATAATGCTCACAAATTTAACATAATCTTTGGACTACTAATGAGTAGGTCATCGCTATTGAGAGAGTTTATTCCCCACTGTGATTTCGAAGAAATTTAAGGAAAATCAATCCAAACAAGAACACTCCTTGGGAAACTCAACACGAATTTGCTCATTCACTGTGTTGCTCTGGGAACGATAAAGCTTCTGCACGGTAACGATGGTCACACTAAACAATTTGATTCTCATACTGAGGCGGTAGGCGATAACCGCAATAATTTTATCCAAGCGCCCTAATGAGTAGGCAGTACGTCGAAGTGGAAAGGCTATTAATTAGTGCAGTTTGTTCTACACCATTCAAATAATATACTTTTGAAAGCCCTCAGAAGTAAACGCACAGTTATCGTCATCCAATATTAGGGGATGGTTGGTTACAGTCTGTGCCGTGATCTTAACACCTGTTAAATCGGAAACAACATCTGCGTGGGAAGGTTCACAAGGAGTAATCCAGTATCATGCAATGCAATAAAAATGGGTTTTATTACTGTTGAAACTTGTCAGTAGAGCAAACGGTGAATGACATTGGAAATGTGGTTTTCTGCATCGTGTTTCGAGGTGGACGGCCGAGAAAACTGCCTATCTGCAGACATCGCTGAACTGAATATTAGCTATGCGATCCTGTCAGAAAGAAATCACTTCTGACGGAGCACTGTGGTTACGACAGAACTGGATTTTTCTCAGTTCAGTGTGACTTACGAAAGTGCTATTATATACCCTCTTTTCGTGGAGTATAAAAATAGTCGTTTTGGCATAGAAATCAAAATCACAGTCAGTCTACCCAAAGAACATGAGGGCTGTTTGACCTAGCGAGTTTAATATAGGCGTAGGTGATGGGTCATTGGCGAATACATGACTTTTCTTTCTACGGTTAACAGGTGTTGTGGCCAAAGTTTTATTAAGGCGACGTGAAGAGCGATCTACGAATTCACAATGTGTCCTGGCGACTTGGCAGATAGACTAAACACGCTGAAAGATAAATCGGCTGACCTAAATTTTTCCCAGACTCTGAAGACATTGTGCTCAGTTGTGGCAATCCTCGGGCGGGCACATCACCTGTATGATATATGAGGTTCCATGAACAGAGTCAGCTGATTCAAACGCTGACGGGGCCCCATTCACATCGCACATCGTTCAGTAGAGCTACAGGTATTTGATGAAAAATGCAAATCGATCACGCGTTGAAGTGCTTAAGGGATGTAAAATCTATCGCCGGCATACTAGGTTGATCTGAAGTTGATGCCTGACAGATGGGTGGTTGCGCGACCACCCATAATTCCACCTGGAAGTCCTCCCAAGGATGCCAGTCGGAAGCAGTCAAGGGCAGACTTTCGACTTTAATAGTGCTGACTCTTTTTGGTCAATATTCTTTTTCACAATAACTGTTTACTTTTTGGTACATTTTCATTTGTTTATCCGAACAACCGTCTGAACATTATCGGATTCAGCAATACCTCCAGCCATGTCACCCATAGAAACAGTCCAAGGTTGAAGATTGTTGCACGCCTACTTCAAATGAATGTTACAAAGCAAATGTATTTGAATTGTCCTTACGTTCACAATTTGTTTACTTGAAGACTTATTAAATATATATCACTGAGCAGCTTCATAAGCTCGATAGTAACAAACTCCCTATGAAAGAAAAGGGGTGAAATTAGCTTGATCAGATTTTATTATGATGCTATTAGTGTATTAATTTCTACCAATAATAAATATTCTAACTCGATTGTAAAGTTTAGGATTTTTATACATCCAGTGTTAAACGTATTGGACCGTCACCTTGGTTACGGCTCAAACGCTTGACCCAAAACCGAAAAATCAGAAGAGGCGCGGCTACACTGTTTATCGGACGAGCCAGACCAGACGAGACGATACTAAACCACAGAAGCTGTAGATTTATGGGACAAAACGATTACCATAGATGACCAGCAAACATAGAACGAATCAAATCAAACAGTCATATATGGCAGTCAGGGAGTCCGAACAAATCATGTCGCAGTGGGCGTCAGAAGGCAACGCGAGAAAAAAACACTGTCCGGATAGCGCACAGGCGTTCGACCCACACCTACAATCTGATTGACTGAGTGGGACTATACCATCACCCACGACCAAACCATCCGAGCTGGGCCGGTCGATCGATGTGGCGTGATGAGTCCTAGCTGTCTCGATAGGAGATGCGCCTCCTAACAAAACGTAACACATGGACTTAAACCTACGGCAAGCTGCTATTTTTGAATGCTTTACTCACAAAAGTAGTCAGGGGGTCCTTATGGTTCATTCGGCGTAAAACACTTGGAATAACCAGTTATAAACACGGCCATATTGTTAAGAACATCGTTATCATTGCATAACAATATGGGTGATTTTTATGCATAGAAGAAAAAGTTGTTAAATGAAACATCATTGATGTCATCATAGCTATATAGACAACAAAAATGAACAGAAAAGCTCTTGACTTTCGCAGTGCCTAAGAAATTCACGTTTCTAGATATACCATTTATTGGGGAGTACCTGAAGAATTTTGAGCTTTCATCTACATTGGAAAGCACTAACTTCGTCACACGGAATCCGTAGAACTGTCTGCGTGATAAGCTGCTATGGTGTGATATTTGCAGGTAGGTGAAGCGATTTTCGAAGATATACAATCATAAAAGACATTTGACATACAATAAAATCAACACAGCTCTATGGAAGGATTAATTCTTCGCGGCATGTGCTTCATTAGCTTGGCCACACAATCATCATGCAAGCTCCTATATTCCACATACAGAGTAGTCATCTGCCTGTCCTATTGCGCTGCATCGTCGTGTGGACGGATCGAAGCCGTTTGGAAGAATTTCTGAAACTAGTTGAAACTGCAGACTACCAACCTTACTAACGAACGTTTGGATTTTGTTGCTGTTAATGTGGTTCGACTGATTTTGTGAACTTCAATTGAAACTCCGAAAAACTGTATGTACGTTCCTCATCATATCAACAATGACAAGGACAACTATGTATCAGTGGTATGGTCTGATGTCCAGTTGCCACACAGCCATGAAGCAAACTGAAATCGCCAACCTGGACGAAAAAGAAAAGGGAGAAAGAGAATATTATCAGCAAAAACAAAAACATTCGGCATTCAACGTTAAGGCATCTAAATCTTGCAAACAAACAATCAACCAACAGTTGAAAGTAAGGAGTTAACAGCAAAACAACTTCCTTATGGCTTTCACTGCCCCGCGTCATTAAGTGTACTCACTTAGCAGACAATTCGAACAAACGATAATATTCGCGCCACTGAGTCCGATTAGCTGGTACATCACCTAACGTCTACAGCTACTGACTCTGTGAGTCGCTAGGTTCCAAGTTCGTGAGAAGAACTCAACTTACATTGTCCAGTTCTTTGGTAGATTATTTAATTTGTCTACTCCCGGTCATCATCTGTCCATATCGCACTTGACGTCAGTTGGTTGGAGTATCGGCAATGTTCGGTGTGACAGACGACTGGCGGACATCCTTGGTACATGGTTTAACCATTCAAGCTCATGTGAACGTAAGGACTGAGCGAAGTAACTCGCTTGACAATCACTATCAAATACCCGCTTTCTAACCTATCCGCTGCTTATTCATTGGTGCCATCAGATGGAACGCAGATATCAGTGGTCAAACACCTGTAGACGGTTCATATCTTCTGCACTTGCCGGTCAAATTTCGCAACCATAAAGCAATAATCCCTCACTGTTGCAATCCTTAAGCCACACACGAATGTCTCTCTTTAGGGATTACAACTTTAAGTTCGAATGATCGATAAAAATGACAATTTTTGACCAGAGGTATACCTAACGCTACCCTGAAATTTAACGATCAGTGAAAATGTGAGGAAATTTTGATCTTTCTTCCCCGATGTCTCCCCAAGAGCCAAATTAAGTCACCGAAGTGTGACGGAAGCCATGATAGAAGTCATGACTGTGGTGAAGCTAATTCACCTATGATTTATTCAAGACCCCCTGGCCAAGTTAATGAATACGGGAATTACGAATAAGTGGCCCTAGTAGATGGGGATTTTCTTCGCTGTCTACACGACTTGAAACAAATGAGTTAGAGCGTCTACAATTGCCTGGATACCTTCTTTGGAAGATGCTGACAAGAGATGATCTGCAGCAATAGCCATATCGCATTTGAGAGCTGAAATGAAATAGTGGACTTCAACTTCGTTGATTGTTTTTGATTTGCCGATTAGGACGGTACACTGCAGGTTTGTGTAACTAACAGTAAAAACAGCATTCTAACTAGGTTGGCTTTCAAAGTGCTTCATCCAACCTCCTGAGCTTCTAGGCTCACTGTAGATGAGTGTGTTTTCTACGTCGCTGGTAGTTCCCCTCAGATGCGGACGCATTGAACCAATGGTACGGATAAGCTTAAACAGTCTGCCAGTTCTCCCGCGAAACGAGAGCGAATCCTGATTCTTTAACTCCCTCCTTTAGCGAAGGCTCATGATTGGCGATCAGGCTACCCCTGTGCTTCTTGAGGATAACCCCCCGAACATTTTGTATGAACTGCTGTGGAGAATGCACCGTCTGATACCTAACAACTCTAAGGACTTCACTGAGATTCAGCGTTCGTTTATCTATTGGGAAACCGTGCCGCCTGCTACAGCACCTGCATCATGAATGGTCTATGAGACTTGGGTCCAGCAGCTATTACGATCTACAGGGTGAGTATTGATGAGCTTGTATTCTTGGCCGGTTTGTTACTTATGATTTACTGATGGTGCAGCCAGTTTCTCAGCAACCAGCCTTTTTCCGTCGGTGGGGTCGCTGACCAGAGAACGTTGGAACAAAACGACATTTTCTTCCCGCATGCTCTAATAAGAAGGAGATTTCTCAGTGGAGCCACGCCATTCCTAACTAACAGCTGAGTGATGCATCTGAAACCAAATCTGATTCATGGAAGGGGGCGCCATTTAAAACGGCGATGTGCACGATGTCATAAACTAGTACTAACTAAGCATAGCCTACGATCGGTTCACATTTGAAACAGCCGCCTACCATTATCCGAGGAGCGTGATGGCAGCCCGAGCGAGATTCAGCTTCATGAAGGTGACCATTCTTGTCGTTTAAATCTCCTGCCAAATGACCTCATCAAAGCTATGTGTCAATCTAAAGAGAGTAGCCTGATCCGAGTAAAAGGCGACATTGACACTGACATCATTGCAGTCAGCCTGAGCAAAAAACAGACACTGAAACTTTTCTGAAGATTTGGTATCTAGAACTGACTTCAATAGAACCTACCAACCGGACGATACACAACCTATTACTATTATGAGTGCAGTCTGTTGCTCCGGGTGTAGATGTTTTCCTGTGGATTATACCTACTCCAGAATGACTAGTAGCAACGGCTGTGGAGTCCCCCGAGGTGTGCGACCATTATCATGGGAACACATTGGGCACTGTCATTTCATTACAACGGATGTCGACAACCGCCAAGACCGATGTTTGTGCCGGATAGGTTTTCTGACCTATCTGCTTCACATTGTGAACATTGAAAGCACCACCATCAATTCGCATTTTACGTCTAAGTAAAGGTCGAGGAGCTCCGGATCTGCATGGCAAGAAATAAGACTTACCGGGAGAGTGTTACTATGGCTAGCTATATCATCGATGGGATCTCTGAAACAATCATTAGAAATAAGGATTGGGAGCTAAATTGGACAAAAAACTGATGGAGGGAGGGGTCAGCAGTAACAGGCTTTTGCCTATTCATCCTACTGCACGCAACGGATTTTGCGAATGGGTTTATAATATGAGACGATATTACTGGATCTGTGTGTTGGCGGAGATAGTGTCAGAACGTCCAGACCTAAAGGGGAGAACCAAAAGGGTCGAGAACCGATACTACGTGACAATGGGAGTGCGGCAATTTATTATGTATAGTACATTTTCAGGAAAAAGCCGTAAGTATCCTTCTAGACCTTAACTTGAAGCACCAGGAGACTGTGGTTTGTCATACTTCTACCTGTTGATTAACGTGGCACGAACGGCTCTGTCTGTGTGGTAGTCACACCGTCCAGTTTGGCCCACTAAGTTATCTAGATACGCAAGCCATCACACCACGTCAAGGTCCAGTCTATTCGTGACAGTCAATTCAGGTAATCTGTTGGGCAACATGGAATCAGTAGTAACAGATGTGCAACGGTAACATTTATTAAGTCCCGGTGTTGCTTAGCTAGCAGAGTACGCGCCGCAGAATCCAATACACAAGGCAGTGTGTTTTCTATTTAAGACTCGTGTGCACCTATCTGACTGTAGCCAACTCGGTGATGTCGATGACCTTCGCCTGTTACTTATGGTCCGTTAAGCTGTTTTCTATCATCTGCTCAAATGTTTATTTTGTCTAGCGTTCGTCTGCTCTGGGACATGATCATTCTACACAAGTACAGCGAGATAGTCTATCAAATTAAGGACTGGTTTCATTCTACTATTGGCAAAATCACAGTTATTATCCATTCACTTCAATTCAGTTAATTTTGTCTTATTTTCTCGAAATGTTAAACATAAGATGCATTAGATTTTTCGCTTTAACAAACTGAATAACAATCTTCATAACACAGAGGGCTACTTATTTGAACGGCGACAAATTATGCCAACTACGGAGCAGACTAACATCTCGGTAGGTCTTCTGAGTTGTTACGTAAACAAGGAGTAAACTACACGATAACCAAATCCCCGTGCATGGATATTTCATACCAAACTTCATTCTACTGTTTCTCCTTGTATTTTTCTCCTAGTTACTTCAATATCCAAATACGTGCCTTTACCTCACTCATGAATGGTGATAGTTTGAGTAGTACAGTGAGATCGCTCGTCCTCACTAAGCTAGTTAAGGTTAGTGTGCAAAAATTCAAGCGTACATCAGCTGTGCAAGTTGGAATATATTTCGTTCACTTAACATTATACACGAGAAACCTGACTGTATTCCACTACTGAACTCTCTGTTGATCTGGTTGTTGTATGGCGATTACCACTTTGTGATACATTCCACGCCAATTACAAGTCGTTGCCCTTCGTAATTCTACGTTCAATGTCTGAAAGTTAGCTTCGAAATTGAAACATACTGTGTATTTCTTTTTATCACTTTGAGAACAGTACACCGGTCTTAATAAATACCGAACATATTTGAGCCAGTTCAACTTGATAGTTGTACAGACTGCCAACATTTAGAATAAATCAGTTAGGTTCAGTGTATGTAAGCATTCAATATGGGAGTGAGTCGTAAGTGATAAAAATAATATCTCCATACATTTGTTAAAACAAAAAAATTGAATTCCCCAAAGTAAAGCAATAGAATACATTACATAAGGCGGTTCATAAGCTATAATTTGATTGTGGGTTATTTGATATACCTCTGTGGAAAAATTATACGCGAAGTGTTCTAGAAACATGTTTGGTAGGTGAAGCCTATTGGAACTGTGGAATGAAAGAAGTTGAGAAAGAATAGCACCCCAATGAATATGAGTGTTGCTTGATGACAGCGTAGATATTTGTGATGTTGGTTGTTATGAAAGAACGGTGAGGTTCACAGTTTATATATCATTATGCTTCACTGAGCTGTTTATATCTAGTGTATAGGTTGCATTACTATAACACAAAAACTTGTTCGTACATTACTGTTTGACGTGGAAAAATGAAAAAGCAAAGTGTACAAATAGTAGAATGGAAGTAATATTTTTATCGAGGGTTTCGGTCTGCGGTAGAACTGTACGAAAAAGTGGGGTAATTGACAAGATTATAACGGGTGCGCATACATTCAGAGGTAAAAACGTAATCTCATTCATTATTCAACCTGAGAAATGTTTCTGAGCTCAATGACAGACTCTGACAACAATCCTAAGTCAACGTCAGAATAATTAACATATCAGTACAACTGTCCAACTGCAATAAAAAGAACATCGTGCCTCAGACTTTCATCATCATCCCTCGGGCCTAAAGTTGAGTGAGTTGTTCCAGCGTCCAGCATATCATGTAACGCCTGGTTTCTTAAGAGTGCGAAATTGGACTTTCAAGTTGAACATCACTCACATTTGACTGAAACCCACGCATTCAGATAAGCTTCCCGGTCAAATGATTTGAAAAGGAGGTTTCTATTCTAATTTCGTTTGTGTTATGGTTCGTCAGTAGTATATGTTTGACACGACAGGGAATTCGACACCAGCTATTATATCCTGATCTGCGTGCGCAAGCAGATAACGAGTGCATGTCTGTACGGCGTGCCCACTTGCATGATTCACCTTTTACAGTACTCCAGTGCATCTGTAACCTTGCATTTTTCTACCCCCGGTTGGATTGTGTCATGTGATCTTCCAGATTAGACAAGTGATTTTTATCCTGCTTACACTTGCATGTTGCCATTGTACAGTTTTCCGTCTTACAAAAATCGTCTCTCTACTTGGTGTTGCCTACAGACCTCACCGCCCACATGAATCCCTTGTTATAACGTGATATTGTTGGTAAACTACTCGGCTTCTGAATTTACGATACGGCAATTACAGTCCCATCGTCACAACACAATACATGAGCCACTTTACTAACGGTCTTTTAAAGTTACGAGATACAACACCGGCCAAGCTTCATGAGACAATTGTACCCATCACTGCGACACTGACCTCACATTAAGCAATACAAAATTACCATGCCTAAATATTCAACCATTTTCTTTCATGATTAATTATCAGTTTTTTCCATCGCTTTCTGCGAACAGTCATCGTCTGTTAACTCCTACTCATTAATAAAGTGGATTTTGTCCAGCTGGCGTACATCCAAGTGGGTCACTCAGGAAAGACTTAAGATGGTCGTATTGAAAGTACTCCGTATGCCCGTTCTGTATGGTCAGGAGGTTTATTCCATTCCGAGTCAAACACGATTGCACACAGTTCTTTCAGGCTCATTGTATGTGAGATAGTTATGATCAGCTTAGCTCCAGTCAGAAAGTTCATTATTTACCATGGCTGTTAAGTAACGGTACTGTTGGCAGTGGCAGCGTAACGATCATCGGATCCCCTTTGACATTGATGTTGGAAAGATTTGTTAATGATATTAAATGGGAACTCGTAGACCACAGACATCCTTTTCAGTGTTCATCAGTCAAATTCACACAGAATCAAACTCCTTCCTATCATGTGAAATGATGTGCACCGAACGATACTCGTAATCTAATACTCAGTGGCAGAGGCTATCGCGAGTAGACTGTACAACTACTGTCCGTATGCTTACACGCAGTTCGTATAAACGCTCCACTTCTCCTGGTCTGTTACCCTTAAGCCAACTGGAATCTAAGCAAGCGTGCACCATTTGACAGCAGCTAACACCTGTCTAGCAATGGATAAGCGTGGCACTCCCACACATTCACCAACACTTCCACTGTCCTCCGGTAGACTCTGGTACTCCCTACACATGTATATTTTAATGACAAATTTGATGTGTTCCGTTATTTCCACACGCAATTCGTGCATATTCCTTGTAATTAAAACAATCCATTGATAATATATGAAGGCGTGTGATTACACAAGATAGCTTCTTATGAATAGGATGATAGTTGCGGCGTTGTGCTAGCCCAAGAAGCCCTGTATACGGAACGAAATTATCGGAATCCAATTCCTGGGTTCGTCGACGTCAGTCACTCTCCCAGTTATCTGTAAAACCCGGCCTCCCTAACCGTTAGCTTTCGCTGCTGACTTGACCATCTTATGCAATTGTTTCCTGATAAAAAACAGTGCCTAAACAACGACCTTCCAGTAAGAAATATTAATAAAACTATTTCATCCGGAACTTCAAGACAAGCAAACAGAATAATCTTTACAAGCTTGAACGTGACGATCAGATTCGTCCTCGGTAGGCAGTCTTCAAGTTAAGTACAGCAGAATACAAGGATAACATGTTAGCCACTACAGTACGAATTTCGGATTGCATGGCAATCACGTTTGGATTATGGAAGTAGATACAGGTGTGCCATATCATTTTTACAGTAATGACTGGCCATACGAACTTGATCGCCGGAAAAAAATCTCCGTGCACACAGATTCCAGCTTTGTGATTCACTTCCAGTGAAACCTACACCTAGGGATAGTGATAACGTCATGCGTCTCGTGTGACTACTCATGACGATGTAAATTGAATCTGAAGCAGGATTAGATGAAACGCATCCCACATGGACATCTTGTGCAACGGTGAAGTCATAGTGTATCGTTGACTTGAATACCCCACCGGGCCCTGAAGACCATTTTTCATTCATCAAAGACAAAGTAGTCATTCACTTCAAAACCAGTCGCAAACCTTAAACTCAAAGACAAGATATCTGCTACTGCAAAACCATAGTTTATTCATTCATTTTCTTGTGAAACAGGAAAGTGCGCATCCGAGTTAATCGTTCGATTAACAATACTCGACAACCATGCTGTTTACTAACCAGCCACTCACGTATACAGCCAATGCTGGCTTCGGAGTATTTACGTCAATACTTAACATACACGCCACCTCATGCTCACCATAATAGTTGCCAGGGATGATGCAGACTTCACTCTGACAGACGATGTTTGAGGGAACTGGAGTCCAGTTTACGACTGCGAGTGATGTGCATATAAGTGTTTTGGCGACTGTGACCAGTGCTAGTTAATATGGGACGACTGGAAAGCGATTTCCGATTTGCAGGATAATGGTAAATTAATCATGGAAGGAAAGGTTTGACCACGCTCTTGCCTACATATATTAATTGTAACGGTCAGGAAATAGTATTGAATAACGATCAGTACATTAAGTGACGGCCCAGTTCATTCTTTCGAAGAGTGTTCTTACAATAGTTGGAATTGATCTTTCACTTAAACTTTATTGATGAGATTCACGAAAAAACTATTTGGCGTATGTAGGAAACACTTCATACCAAATTTTCTGTTCCATCATTTAGACGGTTGTTCTGACCATTGTTGTTTTATCGCCCACTGTAAAAAGTATTGGATCGCTCAGCGATGATACTACTAAAAATAAAACAGCTTGTGCAAACAATAATTGCTAATTACCAAATGATTTCTGTAGGCGTGTATTACTATGAATCGTCACGTACGTTATGGGAGACTCTGGTTGAAACAAACACCATTGAAGAGAGTTGGAGTGAGAAAAACCATCATTACGACACTGCTATGGAAACTTTCAAAGGGATCAGCTAAGCGGAACATGCTCTGAAAGTTAAGTTTGAGTAAATGGCGCGGTCGCGTCCACAGCTGTTGACTGATGTAGTAGATATGGCAATAGATATTGATGTCTAGAGAATCGAGTTTACAAGAAAAGTGCTAATGACACTCTAAATGCAAAGCTCAGACAGTTATTGCAAACTTTATATATCAATGAATAAGTTGCTGAGTTCGTCATCCGCAACAGGCAAACGCGAGAGTCGCGGAAGCAATTTGCTTAGATCAGATGCGAAATAGTCTACATAACATGCCTAGACAACGGTGAAGTTCCAAGTACGGTGCTGATTACAATGTTCCTGGGGACTTCTCAATAAACTATCGTACACGTTTACGCAAACACCGCATCAGTTTTGTATAAACTTCTCATCTGATATTTAGCTATTTATTTTACTGTTACACAAGAAGTCCGCCAAGTACATTACAACAGTCATTCCGTTTGGCTGACGACCAAAGTGCAATGCAAGTTATCTGGTCCATTTTTGACTCACCTAGACGACTCTAGCCAGAGCGAAAGCAAACACTTATCAACCTCACCCCATCACATCACTCGTGTCTACACCGATGCACAGAAATTTCAAAGCCTGGCTGCCATCGATGTTATTAAAACCTGGTTTTGAATTACGAATCGATGTACACCTATCTTTTATCAACACATTTATATTAATATATCCGGACGCCATGGTAGTTTCACAATGTACTATCGTCCATCTAATGGTCCTTTGACGAAAAATTTATTTACTGTACGGCGTCTGACCTAAGTATGACACCGGAAATGAACATGTTTGTCGTATTTGGAAGTCTGATGAACTCTAAATGTATGCGACTGAGACAATGTATTACGGGTCAAGACTGACCAATAATTATAATCAAATAACTGGTCGATAATTTGAATACAGACAAGCTAAACGTCAACCGTATCTGGTTCTATAGCTCACTGTGCAGACAAAAGATAAGCTGACCGCAGCTACTATACCATACTTATACGTATGAAGTCGACTTTTTATGTGACTACTACCAACTAACTTATCAAAAATGCAATTATCACTGGTGGAACAGGTGTTTCATCTTGAGACGTAAACAACAGTAAAAGCCATCAAAATCAGTTACCAAGATAAGCCATTTTTTCAGATTCCGTCTGGTGATCATATATTCAAGCAGACAGCATGAGTATTGGTTGTTTGTTCATTGATCTCCTTATTTCATATTACTATTAGTTCACACTGATTGATCTAACTACAGTAGTAATTTAAGGTCAAAATATCCAAGGTTCACGCATGTTTCACCAATGTTTCTCCTCGCATTTGTAATATATCTGTTGTGATGATTGTCATTAATCCTATTTCTCATTACGGTTGTTCTATTACATGGTTGACAATAGGTTGTACGATTGCATTCGAGAGATAAAATACCTGCTTCACTTAGTTCCGTTGTTATTACTACGGCGTCGAAACTAGCTCTGGGATTGAACCAAGTTGATTACTTCATTTCTGTATTTCCGGACTCATCACATTCGTTTGAGTGTAAAATTTCAACTAAGCAACGTTATTCCAGTTCACCTGTTTCCATCCGGTAACTTTGACTGAAATAACTGTGAATCAATAAATTTGAAGAGGTATGACCGAAAACGAGGTCGATTTCTACGAAAACTTTTATGAACGCATGGAACACTTTCCTACCTTCAAATATGCAAGAGAAAACAACCTTGAAAACACACCCACGAAGACAATATCGATGAATGACGAATATTTTTAACAGTTACTAATACATTTTTTGTACCAGTTTCATTACTAGTTAAAATCTGGGCAGACAGGACAGCAATTCGGTCGCACGACCCTATCCAACAATAAATGACGAGGTGTCCAAAGGCAGACTGACGAAAACCTGCTAATTTGCAAAGATTTCTCATTTCATTTCGACCGATCACTCATGAAAGTCCATGTATTTTGCGTATTGTCACAAGTAATGTTAGGGTTTGCGTTAACCAGATCATAGGTCTGTTCTATATATTGCTGACGTGGTGGTCGTCAGTCTGTTAATCAGACGTTGTGTGAACCGAGTAAAACTCTGACGACGTTGAGTTCGCCATGATCACGTGTTGTTGAGCGGACTGTGCCTGACACAAACTCGATAACTGCCACGTAACTTTTCTGGCATTAATTAACCGAAATGTGGCTGTGCAACAACTTTGATCTGTCATGTGAGTTACCCATGTCGTGCTTTTCGATGGTTTAATTCGTCTGTTTCCCTCCTACTAACTGAGGTCTACCTAATAACTTTAAACATTGTGATGATGAACAACTGAAAGACGCCTGATTTCTAGACGCTGATCCAAGTTGTTGTTTCATTTCAATCACCCATACGTGGTTCAGAATCGAACTTGAACGGTGACATGCATTCTTACCAGGTACTGGCCAGCATAATGTTTCACAGGTACCCATACAATCAGTCATTTTGAAGCTCCAACCGTAAAAATTCTGGACTTAAAATCTGCACTAGCTAGGGACCGGAACGAAACGCTGTACTCAACATGGGCTCTGCCAGCCGAGCAAAGGGGTGATGCAGAGAAATCAGAAATGTCATATGTGGAACCAGTTACCCACCCATTTACCTGTGTTACGACATAACAAGAAACGATCCAAGGGATGGATTTCCCATGCAAGTTCATTCTGGAATCCATCAACTCCACCTCTGAGCATTTTTGAGCTCCCACACTGGATTTGTAGATCAAGTGATAATTCGCTTGCTGCGTAAGGTAACATTCGTCAATCGAGCCCAACGGACGCCCATACTTCTAACTACTGGACCTCTTTTGAATTAGTAAATCAATCGTACTACCTAGTAATTGTTCTAGATGTAGCTTTAAGGACATTGATACCGGAAAGGTTTATATGCGCAAGGGAAGAGAAACAACTAGTGTACAGATTAAACTTTTCACGCTTGTATTGGTTTAACATCCATGTGCATAAAATATGTACATCAATTCAACATCAAAGCGTTAGGATGTGCCGAACTAATAAACCAACACACTATGAACCGGATGTGGTTGTAGTGGCGGCGAAAACATGACAACAATACTCGGTTGTCATGTAACAGGATTTTAAGATGAAACGACAAAAACACTGACGATAGTAAACAAATTGTGATTTAGTCGTCAGTGGTGAGGCGGGTAAGTGCTATTTTGCTGGCTAGACTAGACGCAAATAGTCGCGTTCAGCCAATTAGGTTAGCGAAATTCCTCGCACAGTTTGGAATGCGACAAAAGCTCATCTGTTATGAAACACACTAAAACTGGATGCGACAGCTACTGTGTTAAAAATTATAAATAGCGGCATGGCCGAACTACGCGTCACAAGATCTGTATTGGAGGCATGATGGAGGTGATCGAATCGGACCTAAATGGAAAAGATGATGACCGTGTGAGTAAAATAACAAATTATCAAACTATCGATGACGTTTTAACGAACATTGTTGGTGCTCACGGTCTTTGGCAATTTATCGTATTATTTTTGGGTGTAATTGGTTTGCCCCCGTACGAAATGTTCAGTGTTTATGCGAATACCTTACCCAAATACCGCTGTCGTATGGATCCCCATGTGGAGAAAATACTGAGCAACGTGACTTTTGACGAGGCTTATCAGTTGTTGCACGGTTTGAATTCTACACGAAGTGGCCGACCCAGCGACTTGGTCTATCCTAATGAATGCTATCATTGGCTCTCTGACTTCCACAATATGACCAATTTGATCGATAACGGAAATTATACATATTCGGAAACAATATGGTCCAGCTGGATATCTCATACACCAAATCGTTGTGATCGTGGTTATGTGTATGAATCCAGGGAAAATGTGTATCCCAGCAGCATTATACAATCTTTTGATTTGGTTTGTGAAAGAGCCTGGCTTGAACCATTCAGTACAACATCGTTCATGCTAGGTATGCTGTTCGGCTACTATCTTGGTGGTTGGGCTGGAGATCGTTTCGGACGCCGACCGACTGTTATTTTTTGGTACGTTGTAGGCACGCTGACCGGCTTTCTGACCTCACTTTCACCGAATGCTATCACATTTTGTTTCGGTAGATTCATGCTGGGCGTCGCGGACAGTGCACGCATCACAGTACTATTTATATTGGTTTTTGAGCTGACTACACCTCGATGTCGCTCTTTACTATGTTCCGTATGGACGATGTCACAATCGTTCGGAGCTCGTGCTTTAACAACGTTGTTAGCCTATCTAATCCCGAACTGGAGATGGTTCAATGTTGGCATCACCGGAGTTGGTCTGATTGGATGCCTTTATCTGTTTATGGGACCGGAATCGCCACGATGGCATTTAGCGCGTGGTGATCGAGATGAAGCAATACGCACGTTGCACATAGGCTATCGTATCAATCACTATGGTAAACGTGCACCAGAGGACGCATTCAACTCTCTTTTTTCTCCACCTTCGTTCGACACAGCTAATGATAAAAACAAACGGAACAAATCAAAGAGAGGTAACCCCTGCCAGCGATTGCAAACAGTCATGAAATCCAGCACCATATGGGAGCTTTTCCGATCAAGACAGTTACTATTTCGCCTCGTATTGGGTTCAGTGGTATTTCTTTGTCACATCTATTGTTACTATGGCCTGATGCTCTATGGAAATCAGGTTCGTGGAAGCATATACATTGTGGCTATTATCAATGCAACCTCTGCATTACCAGGGACATTAGTTTCATGCATACTGTATCGTGTGTACAGCTGGAGAAAAAGACCACTCGTAGCTGTCTTTGTGGTAGCATTCTGCACAAATCTCACTGCAGCAATTTGTACGCTGACAAAAATCGACACGAATGACATTGTACTTACAATCACCGTCGGTCTGTCACTTGCAATGCTGGAATCCGCAATGGATATGATTTATATCTACATTCCAGAGCTTTTCCCCACAGTGCTCCGCTCACAGGGATTGGGATTTTGTGCAGGCTTCGCACGTCTAGGTTCTGCGGTTTGTAGTTTCACTAACAGTCTCGACTCCAGCTGGGCCCACGGTGCACCCATTGTCTTCTATACAGTCTCCAACGGATTAGCTATTGGAGCGCTACTTGCACTCCCGGACACCAGAGGCTACGATTTGGATGAGGTGATAGCCAAAGATGAAGCACTCGAGGTCACATATCTTGGTGAGTACCCTATTGGATCTTGCATTTCGGTTCAACGAATAGGAAAAGAATAAAACGTATTTTTCTGATGATACGATTGGTGTTGTTTTTATTTTGTTTTTAGGGGGGTATTTAAGTTACTGGTTCATTCGAAATACTCAAATCGCAAAATATTGTGTAGACAGTTTCCCTGAACTGCTTTGTACGCCACAAGTCAGAGAGATAATTTGTACAATTCAACTGCTGTTAACAGGAAGTAGCTAAGGCCGTTTTCATTTAGTCTAAAACTGCGAAAACCTCGCGGATAGGTTGTTTTCGTCGAAGTAAAAAGTGAGTGCTTCTAAAACGAACGACGTTCTACCACAAAACAATTTAATATATCAACTCAAAACGACTGGACGTTGTGAGCAATCAGGAAAAGTCGAAGTTGGACTGATGTATAGCCTGAGAATCTCTTGTAAGCCGGTTCGGCTGAGATTTCGCATACAAAAATTTGCTCGTGCTTAATGTGGGGTCACTGACGCGACACACATGACGGTTGTTGCACAAAATGTGACCAGAGTTCTGTTCACTGTACTGAAAAGGATATCCACTGTTGTCACAAAATGGATATACTTTTTTTGCCTACTTTAAATATACACACCTCATCACGGTATTCATCTAAGAGATTCTGTCGAAGCATAGCCCGTGAGACAACTTTGCACTCGTTAATGTATTTAACGGACTAGAACGAATAGCAATAGCTCTCTCTTTGCTTCAATAAAAAAGAGATGGCATGCTGTGTTTAGGATAAATACCAAATATTTATTGCATGGAGTGTACAAGTGGCCTCTAAAAGTCGGTGCGTTCCAACAGTGCGATCTGGTTCCAGCACGCCGATCTGGATAGCGCAACAAGCTGCCTTCATCATGGATAAAACGGTCAACTAAAACATGTTGACAGGAAGTGAAACGAGGTCACAAAACGGGGACATACCAAGCAACGCTTACTGTTTAGGTAGTGAGGCTAGAAAACGTCACGTTAAAGTTCACAAATGGCGAGATAAACCTAAAGGCACAGTGTAACGTGGCTCAGATTCCAGGGGAAAATTGTTGGGTTTTGATCATTCTGGCAACTTGTAAATCTGTTTCGTTCATGAATGTAGCTTATTTTTACCCATCGTTTGGTGAAAATAACTATTGTGATGGCACAGCCGGTTAACGGTCATACATTTTTACTTTGTCCATATGCACTCACTGGCACATGCTGGTTCCCTGTCCAGCAGCACCGAAACGATTTCAGAAACGTGTGTGAACAGTCAAGTGTTAGCGATCGTGGGTCGTAATGATCAAAACACTGTCGTTGGAGTCTAGCGAATTTAATGGAAATGCTTGTATACCCCACCCTATCCACAGCCAGATAATCTGGGTGTGATTTCAGCAGCGTGTTTTGCCCGTTTGCTCACCGACTCGGTTAGATGACGTACCCGTTGGATAAGCCCTTTGGTCTAGTCTGCGGATTTTGTTGTTAGGTTCATAGTTCTGGGACGTACTGTCGGCGATGGCTTCAGCAGTCAGGGCTGAAGGATAAGGTGTCTAGTGGACAAAGACCAGTCCATGTCATTATGATTAGGCGCTGACAAGATTGTTGTGGCAAACACCCAGCAATGTTGTCAACGCAATTCCATGTGCTGCCTAAGCACGTGGATGTGCTCGTGTCAGCTTCGCGTCAGGAGCGGCTTGACATCGGTGAATAGCCGACTGTTTGTAGTTGGTGCCTTGAACGCGCGAGGTGGCCGCCGGCCGACAACCTGCCCTCGAGCCCTCGGACCCCACGTCGTTGGTACAGTGAACGAGAACGATGATCATCTGCTCCACCTGTACCCTACTCACGAGTTGGCTATCACAAACAAACGATTCCAGGTGGATGCCAGCAATATCACGACGTGAACTCACTCATGAAGCGGTCATCGCCACTTACTAGAATACGTGTGCGTGCAACAGCGTGACACTCGTGAAATGCAAATCACACGACTGATGCGCGAGGTTGAATGTAGCACAGACCATAGGCTGGTCAGAATGTAAAATGATCGTTGACAAGTGTGTTTATTATGGATCTTCCGAGAAACAGCAGAACGATTATAGCATCCAAAGCTGAAAACTACTTTCTAAAGTGCACTTGCCGTTGTAGTCGTAGTCCCTCAAGAGTTCAAGGATGCTCTTATCGTACATTTGTTTAGTGATAAGGGTAGAAAGTAATGTACCGACAGTTATCGGGGTATTAGTCTGCTGATCTGCGCTCGAAAGGCGCTAGCGGGGATTCTGTCTAACCGACTTAATGCGGACGTTTTGGAAGCCAATGATTCCGAAGAGCAGTATGGATTTCGGGTGAGTAGCAGTACGATCAACATGGTGTGTGTTGAAGACGTGCCGTGAACGTAACCAGCTGACGTATACCATGTTCATGGATTTCACAAGGCGTTGGTTACCGTGAGCAGTGAGGCATTGTGGATGATGCTCGGTAATTTTAGATGTCCAGGTTAGTTCGCCAATTTAATTAGGATGTTTCACGTGGGTAGGATGATAAAGGTGCAATCGTGTGGATCAACCTCTGACGAATTTTTTTTTTTACAGAAGTTCGGGATTTCGATTGACTCAAACTGAACACTACCAACAGATGGTTGCAGGCTTCGTATTCAAGTAAGTTTTCCGGCTAGTCCACTTCGACGGTTGCAACCAAGTGTCGTTTGTGTTCAATCTGAAGATTCCGACACTGTCACTTGCGTGAAGCAGGATTGAGCCCTACACCCAATCCTGATTAGTTTATGTCTAACCGTAATGCTAATAGTCACCATTCAGAACTCGGAGGACGGTGTTGAAGTCGAATACTGCAAGGATGGCCACTTGCTTAATATTCGGTGCCTCAAGCTGGTTACGCACTTCAACGATACGTATGCGTTTGGTCGCAGTGCGCTATTTGCACATACCGAAGTGGAATGCCAACAAGTGTCAAAGGCTTTCACGACCGTGGTACTCACATGTGGTTTTGATATTGACAAAAATGACATTCTCTTTATTTCATACATCTCCGGACGGATGTTTTGTGCTTACACTTGGAAACCATACCAATAGTGACAATATAAACAGCTGAAAAGATTTCTGTTACTTTGGTAGCAATCTGTCAACAGATCTGTCCGTGGACCATGAGCTCTTGTGATGAAGATTAACACTCCTTTTGAAAATCATAACAGAGGCGTCTAGAAGAATCACAACCTGAGGATGAAAACCAGGCCGTCAGTTTGTTATTCGATGGCGCTGTCTACGCTGCTGTGTGGCAGTGAAACCTGAACACTGTATCAACGGAATGTGCGATATCTAAGCTTTTTCCATTTGTACTGTTTAAGATGTGTCTTGGGTATTTCATAGTCGAATGTGACTTCGAACACACAAGCACGCCAACGAACAGACACGGACGGGATGGAGGTCATGCTGATGTTCAGTCAGCTTCGTTGACTAGGATATGTCCACTGGATTAGCGACGAACGGAGTAGAAACCAACAGTTGTACGGGTAACTGACAACAAGTAAGTGAAATTTTGTTACTCAGAAACTGAGATGTCAGGAAGTTAGCTGAGTAAGTCTTTCGCGTTAAGAGACAGATTTTAGACCTTCGGATGGTTCATCCTTGAACCGGGCGGTGTGGAAGAATACCATCCGGAAGAGTGTCCGAAGGCTCAATAAGCAATAGTTGCGCGACCGTGAGTTCAAACGCGCGACATGCAAATAAATCATAAGTGCCACGGGTAATGGTGACGTCACTACATGGTATTGCGATGAATGCGGCCGCGAAAACGCTGGATATCTCGGATTATTAGGTCATCAGCGTACTCTGTACACTGTTGGCAAAGATACGATGAGTATGTTACACTCAAGTAGGTAGTGCCGGTTATACCTTATTTGGTTTGTATCAACCAACGACCAGCGTCGCTTGGTAGATCACTCGCTCCTCTTTTCAACTTTGTTCATGCAGTGAGTATTGACTGTCTTGTCTGTTTTTCGTTTCGACTTTCCACTGGTACTTATCTCCTTCATCGTATCTGAAGTGCAAAGTTATGTACTCTTGTGCTGAACTAATTCTTGCCTTACATTTTCAAGACGGTTGTTACCAACTTAGATGTTACCACTGTAGTTTTGCATTTTTTTCGAGAAATAAGGGTCACGCCTCCGTACTGGCCTACCGAATGCCCAACCAGCTTCGTCTAGCTGTTCACATAGGCCTTCACCTACACGCCCCCCTCGAATTTACACTGGATACGAGGTGTATGAGTGGAACCACAAGTGGTTCAGCGCAAGTCACTTGCGGTGAGTGTTATACAAGGTTTCCTTTGGCATCTGTCAGTGACAGGCTAATCCGGAACGGACGTTGTCAATCATGTCAGTTGTACCCGACTTCGTGTCTAGGGCTGTGCCTGGTCCAGCTACTTCCTTCTTTGTATACTTATTTGTCTGTTCTTGTTGAACTAGTTATGTGAGTCACACGATCGGACGTTTGAACTGGACGTACCTGTGAGCAATATCCAGCCTAGATTAATAGTAGAGCTGAAAAATCGCAGAGCCTCTTGCTAAATGTATATCTCGGGCACATTTCGTTGCAACTCATCAGTCTACCGGTTTGTATAACGAAGTTCAGTGGAAACTGTGAAGCTAAACAACAAAATCAAAAACCACACAAACACACGCATACTCACACACATCAGTTACCAGGGCAAGCTGGTACGGATGAACAAGTCTCTCTGTACACAGATGGGTCTCTCTCATACGTTAACTACTTCCGCCTCCGCGAACCACAGAAACTCTCGATTTTTTGTTGCACAATATTCTAAAGGCTTTCTTTAAGTTAATTTGGGATCGATATGTTAACCATTGCCCTGTGATCAATGACACAGGTTCCTTGTGAATTATCACAGTCTACTTTAAATCCGATATTGTGGTATCCATGAGCGTCTTGTAAACGCAAACTGGAATGTGTTCGAAACTTCGAACGTTGAGTTCCCTTTATCCAGTTCGTTAAGACGGCAAGAAGACGTACAATGCGAGGTGCAGGCATTTCGCCTATTCTCATCAGTCGATTACATAAAACATTCGGTTATATAGATTAAGCGCTTAGCGAAAAAACAATGAAATGATCGAACACTATATGGGTTCAATCAGGGTTCACTTCCTGGGTAAGCGCCAAGCGCTTAACCTATATGACCGAATTTTTTATGTAATCAACTGATGACAATAAACGAAATGCTTGCATCTCGCAATGTATACCCTCTTGTTGTCTTAATGAACTGGACTGTGTTCGTTGATCCAATTGCCTAACTTGGAGCTACCAAGATAATTCACAGGAATCAAGGGAAATTTATAGACTAGAAGAAACTGAAAAAGCTTTTGCATATCCGAATCTGTGTTGATCGGCTTAGCTGGAAAAGACGGATCGGAGGATGGCTTTAGTTTCAGGTCAGTAACAGAAAAACTAGGGGAAAAAATCCTGGGACGACGACTGGAATAAAAACCCAACCACCGACTATCAATCATACAAAAAAACGCACTGCAAAATGAAGCAGAAAACAACCGGCTAGCATCAACAATCAGAGTTGAAGAGTGCGTAGTGGACAAGTGGGTATGCGCTAGACCCTTGTCCACAAACAATTTGAAAGCCTTTCCTGAAGAGCAATCGAGACGTAGTCCCAACAGGCAGCGAACTAAAAGAACGCATTAGTGTTTGGAAACAAACCATATTTCCAACAATTTTTGGAAATGCTACAAGCAGTTAGCTCTATCCTAGTCTGGGACCAACGGCAGCAACCAAGAGGAGGAAGAAAAAAAGCGCGAGATGGGCTACAGCCTACTCGGCGTCACTCAAAATCGTGCCAAACGAGAAGTGCGTGGAACTTTCGAATGTGTTAAACAACGCTCAAATAGGTCCGAGTTAAACGGCCTTGAAAAATTGGAATGGTAGATGAGTCCTTAGGAACTGAGCAAACATTCGTTGAGTGCAATTAGTTGCACGACTGAAGGAAGTTGCGCTGAGTTCACATCATGCCTTCTATAGCGGGCGTACATAGAAGTACGCGTACAAAACAAACAAGCGAGAAAACGCGGTTGCAACCGGGATCCTTAGAGAAACCACAAGACCGCATGTCACTATAAGTGTCACCATTATACCGCAGTTATTCTGATGAGCAAGTTTTAAAACTAGGCTATGTTATAGGTCTGTTATCCGGAACAGGTTCATCAGGGTTGTATGTGGATTTTCCTATAGATGATGCGATTATAACACACCTTGGTGGGTTGCTTCAAATCAGCCAAACCTGAAATCGAAATGAATATTTTTGGCACACCAAGGAGATCATTTGATTTTGAAGCTTCATCAAGTTATCACTAACGTGGATATTTTTGCTAATCACAAGTATTTTATTTAGCGGATTATGGGGTTAACGGAGGATCCTATGTACTAAAATCAAGTTGCCACTTATATGCCGGTAACGCGTTAAAAACCACCTCAGTATGTGTAATCTATCTGGGTAGAATAGAGAACATAATGTGGTAAACTTTTTTAACCACTATGTTGTTACTTCTCAGTAAGACAAATGCTTTTCACGAAATAAAGACGATACGCTTGGTTATTTAGTTCAAATTGGTGCACATTAGCGAAGTGAACATAATAATGAAACTGTTCGAGTAAAAGACGTGCAACGGCCTGACAAGTATTACGAGTACAAATTTGGCTTTCTTAACCATCGACGTACTATTGGGAAACAGCCTAAGGTCACTTAGGACAACAGCGTGCAAATCGTGCTGGTGTGTGATGATACCCAGATTTTCATCTACCAGAAGACAACTTATTTAGTCTAAATGACAGGTGCATCACCATGCATCATTCCCAGTTGAACGGGAACCCGTTGTATGTGACCCAGAGGTGTATTATGTTTGAATCACTCTGTAGATTCTCGCCTTTATTCACACTGTCCAATGCCATGTCTGAGTGCCATTGGCATAAAAGAGTGATAGAGAATTGATAAGCTTTAAGATTTTGAACACAAACAGAACGGGGTACATATATCTTTGTATGGAACCTAGTAGAACGTCACTGAAAGAAAAATATCAATCTTTGAAAGCCCCATTCATTACGGCGGCATTGCAGTAACAATCTTGAAGGTGACTGATGAGCCACAGGAATAGGGAATTTTTTGTAACAAAAGTACAAAGCTTTGAGCAGAGTTTTAAACGGTCTACTCACCTGAAGGCCTCACGCAAATCTAGGAAAGGGTACCAACTGATTTGTCTTCGTCAGCCGCTAATGTTCAGTTTTTTCGAGCAGCAAGTTGGTGGTAGACGAGAATCTTTTTCGAAATCTGTGTTGACTCGCAGGCACCAGTTCAAAACCAGTTCGAGACAACGAATAATAATTAAATCGGTCTGTAATTATCAGGCTCATTGTGGTTACTGCTTTTTACGATGGATGACCGTTTACACCTTCCAGATGTTGCAATGGTTGCCTTTCAGAGAAGTGAATCAGAAAGTTCATAGTCATTCCGACAGCACTTTAGCTTTAGATAAGAACATACAGGACGCGCGGAATGAAAGTAACTGTCCCAATGGCGTTGACAGTGTTGATACTAGATGTACATACCGACTCTACGGAGCCGGGCGCGAACGAACAGACACTGGCTGCGAAGAACGCTGGCGGCTCCGTTATTTGAGATGGTCATCCTACGCGTGCGGCAAGAGTAACAGATTGTGGGACGGTTTCTGGTAATGGACAAAACATTGATTTAGAACATCCATGGTTTGACACTAATCTTGTCTTGGTATTACCGTCTGTTGCTCTTCACAGCTGTTACTACACGGCTGCGGACCACACAGTAACCATGGTATGCTTTCCCAGTTCCTCCCAATGGATAAGTGTTCCGTACTTATTTCTTTACTGTCAATAAATATACTGCGCAGTGCCAACGTGAGTTTTGCGTCTAGGTTACCCGTTCTGAACACACCTGCCGATGGCTTTACCAACGTTGTCCAAACTAAACTGGCAGTGGTCATCAGGTGATGGATACGCTGGTATTTAAGACTAAAACACACAGTTAAGTATTTTGATCATGGATATCCAGTGCGCTCTGTAAAAGTCCTTTAGAAAGTTTGGAGCCGGAGGTGACATCACTCTCACCTGCTAACATGATGGCTCAGTGGTCTGTTAGGAGGCGCATCTCCTAACAACGCAACAAGGTGAATCACATCATATCGACTGATTGATCCGGCTTCGAGGTAATTGATGTCTTAACTCACTCAGTCCATTAAGCTCAATTAGACTGCAATTGCGCGGTCGAACGCCTGTACATTATGTGAACTGTCCTCACCAGTGCACTTTCTAATGCCCCTCAGTAAAGTGATTTGGTCTCCGTTGGACCTATAAATTTGCAGCCTTTAGGGTCTAATGGAACTCGCCTCGTTTTCCCAATAAACGCTGTTGCCGCACCTATTCTTGTTCTCGGTTCTGGGTTAGTGATAGGGAGCACCTTATATCATGGTCATTATGACCAAGCTGAAGGTCGTCAGTAATGTTTTTCGATAATCAGTATATAATTTAGCCCCGAAGGTTTCTAAGATAACATCCACCGCGTGAACCAGCTGACCATTGCCGTCAAGTGAGTACTGATGGCCACATCGCAACTCGAAACCAGATGATGCAAGTTTGGCATGAACCTCGCTGTTATTGAAAATCTCAGGATAAGTAAAAGTACTCATAAGTAAGAGCTGTGAGAATCCCGCAGAGATAAACCCGGGTACGGCGTCATCAGATTAGCGGCCGCTGACCAGCGACGTAGATGAGGGTCCGGTAAGTCACACCAATCAGATGACCGGTTAAAATACACAATCCACCACACGATTTCAAACGGACTCGGAAGAATTGTATCATGTGCTGCAGATGTCATGAGCCGGCTGTCAATACAAAGAACTACAGCTCCAATTTTCGCATACTGACAGTCGTGAGAGTACACAATCAGACCTGCTGTACTACTTTCCACATCGTCTGGCATACACCGGGCTATTGTTACGTCGAAGATATCCCATAAGGTTAAGGAGGGATGCGACATTGTTATACAGACCTATGTCGGCGGTCACAACAGAGTACCCTTCTCTGTGAATCTGCTTCTGGTCGCTTACGTCTCTGTATACTTTCCATTTTGGGAAGTTGATCGTGCTCGTAATGCCACTATCAGTTAATATAGAGGCTCAATTTCGTCTTTTTTTGGAGCTGAAGTGACTGTAGGAGCAATAGCTGAAACTTTCGGATTACTTTGGGTAGACAATAACACTAGAATGTCATATAACTTAAAGAACGGATTTGGTTTTACGAGATCGATTTGAGGACCTGAAAACATGCGGAAATTGGTGGAGAATGGCAGGTTAGGTTATTAAAACCTTGAATCAAAAATGACACAGGTGCGGGGCTGAATGGTAAACGGGCAGATCTAGATAATTTATAAACACTAGTCGCCTGGAGCCAGAAGACTCGGACAAAGCGAGTGTAAACCTCCATAATTTTGAACTATGAAGTGCACGATTATCCACAGTCTTGACAGAACGAACACTGTGAACGACAGCACGCCAAATTTTTGAAGTGGTATACAAGTTCAGCCTTATCATACACTTCACATACTGGTAGCTTTCATGAGGCCATCAGGAAGATTGGAAATGATAATCGATTTTAGTAGGAAAACGTTTGGTTTAGTCGTAGTTGTTTTTGGTATTTGTACACCTATCAACAGCCTTTGATGCGATGTGTCCTTTACGAGAAGGTCGATCACATCACCAAATGTTAGTGACCTCAACTTCTGGTCTAAGGTGCACAAGTCCGTGGTCACATGTTTTTGGATTTGGTGATTGGTAAAACACAAGTGTTACATTAATAACTGGTCGTAGGACAAACGTAATTGTCATGCTAGGTAATCACCTAGTGATGTGAACCAAGAACGCGGATGGTGCAAGGGTTATTTGTCCAGGAAAACAACACATGGGTTATGCGTTAAAAAATGACAATAAACAAAAACACTCATCTGCGTACGGTACAGGACTCAGAACATCACGGTTGCCACAGACGTCAACGCTCGGTTCTTGCATGTACCGAGAACCATTTCATGCGATGCTGCGCTCCGATGTTTCCTTTTGTATTTTTCCTGCAGCTACTTCAATGTCAAAATCTATGCTCCGATCCCACTATTAAATAGCAGTGGCATGAGTATTATAGTCCAACCGCTCCTCCTCACTACACTAGGTTTCTCACCAGATTCTGGCAACATATCTTACTGGTCCATAATCTTCAGTTCTTTGTAAGGCTCCTGACTGAAATTGGGACTTTCTTCTTCTACGCTAGTGTAGCCTGAGCCAACACTTTTCCAATGATTTGAAAGTTGACATGACACGCGGTGCAAACAAAATAGGAAACATGTGTGAGGTTATTTTGGGACCCTTTATAAACGACTGTCGGCACTTCGCCACATGTCATGTGAGCCATCAATTTAGAAAGCACGCTCACGACAGTTTTGTCACGTGTCTGATCTACTTGGTGCATTCGTGACAGAGTTTAGGTGCCACCAGTGTGCGGCTAGCTAGCGACAATCGAACTAACACTACATAAAGTACAGATTAGTGGTCCAGAGGTCAGTGGAAACGATGCACTGAAACGTGTGTTACACAAACCTCAGATAAAAACAGGCAAACAGCGACCACTCTAACTAATCAGATACCAGCTGACTTGGAACGAAAGAGAACAGATTCCTAGACAGACGAGGAATTGTGGTCCAGCTGGCTTCGACAACGTGAACACAAATCTTATGAAACGAAACGATCAAATAGCAATGTAGATGACTGATTAACCCCGTAGGTTTGGCACTGGACAAAAGAACTACCACGTGCCGGTGACCAGTCCAAAGGATGATTCTATGTCACAGTAGTCAAGGGGTACAGGTGCATGGGGAGTGAACGGTCGGTCAATGGATAACCACGCAGCGGAAGACACATGGGTGTAGATCGTATGTCAGTCGGATAGAGCTGGCTGGGTCGGCGAGAACCGCAAACAGATACACGGTGGAGGCTAAGCGGAAAATAAACGGATGAGTCGAGTTAGAAGGCGATGAGGATCTAGGTTTTTGTGGAAGCGGCACGAAATGTTGGGCCTGAAATACACATTTAACTGCGTATTACGCCCGAACCTAAGTGGAAGTGTGGAGCCGATGTAACGTAGTTTATTCTCGACGAACGGACGTTGATGATCACAATGAAGTGACGTCTATAAGTGCTATACCAGCCTGTTAGGTTGATTAAGTTTAAGATAACGGATCAAATGTACTACAAGCTTGTTGCCGCTTGTGATGGCATTGAAGTGCAAGCTTTATGGCAAAAACCCATCACGTATGTTCTTATCGTCGCCGTACGTAGTGGAACAAAAGTAGCCCATCAGACAGTAAACGATGACTACCACATACGACTCCGATGGAGCCAGCGGTCTCTGCATGAAAGTGGCCTTCATAGGAGGTAGTTGTGTCTATATGAACGGCAACCACCTTCGGTAATAATAAACTGGAAGCATTTGTTTAGGTTGATAATGCAGAGAGGGCTGTTGTCAATAAACATTTTTAACATATTTCTATTAACAGGCTTAGTGAGAATTCTCAAAAGAAAGGCAACACACTTGGGCAGTCCTAACTCATCAGCCTGTAGTACTGCTAATGAGATACCGGTGAGGGAAACGGAGACACGAATCGTCTTTGCCAATCTGCGACGCTGGAAAGACGTTTGGTTGTCGCTGTAATGAAGGCCACATAATGCTTGTATACATTCTGTTTGGCTCTATCGTTCGGAGACGTGACCTGTTCACGACGTAGATGTCAGCAGACATGCTGGGTTAGATCACTGTTGATTCGACCTGTTAGCCCACATCGAGTGAGCTGATCGCGTGAGCAATACGACCACGTTATTAGCGCGTATTCCAGAACGCTCGAGATGCGCGATCAATTAGTCAACTAATCACGCTGCATAATGTGTGATGTTTGAGTCACGCACTCCGCATGCCAGTTTGGCGTTTAGCGTACTGAGTACTATACATACTGGTAAAACTGCGTGATGCTCAAGCAGCAACGTGGTCATAGAATATGAATGCCCTGACTGTTCCGCTGAGCAAAACGTCTGCTGCCTAGCTGGGTTTCTCGTGACCACTCAAATCGCTGGTTAGAAACGTCATCCGAGGTGGCGGTGTACGACAGCCACCGGCATATGTGTGTCCATACCACTCCTAGTTTTTCTGCATAGATTTTGATTATATTAATATTGTCATTATTCCATAATCGCTCTAGTACGGTTTCTTCATCTAGAATATTTCACGGTTGAGATGATATTTAGCCCGAGCCACACTATTTTCCGGACACGCTCATGGCTGTTATGATTATGATGAGATTTGGTGCGACAAAGTCATGATCCTGTGCTTATCATATTAGAGTTATGATCTCCTTTTGAGAGCGGGCAGAACCATCAGTGTAAGACGGCAAGAAGACGTGCATTGCGAGATGCAAGCGTTTCGTTCATTCTCATCAGTCGATTACATAAAACATTCGGTTATATAGGTTAAGCGCTTAGCGAAGAAACAATGAAATGACCGAACATCATATGGGTACAATCAGGGTTCATTGCCGCGGTAACGAAATTGATTGCATCAGCACTTTTTGCCAACAGAGGACCGGCGCGTGACGCTTGATCAGCACTGCCTCGGAGAACGCCAACAGCCTAGGGTTGTGCAATAGGACCATGAACGAAGAGCAGGCATTAATCGAACTTCATCATCATCATCATCATCATCATAACAGCCATGAGCCTGACCAAAAGGT
>LUCH01002091.1:11007-22128 GCA_013368495.1 Paragonimus heterotremus
CTGAGGACTACGCGCCCGGCAGATTCCTCGATGTGATCGTGCAACCCGTTGATTACTCACAAGCGAAAGCAGTTGAGTGTTCACATATGATTATTCGGTCGTGTCTAATATGAGGTCAATGGCGCACTGATAAACACGATTGCCTCATGAAAAGCGTGGCCAGATTTCTAGTCCCGGCAGTGGCAAGGATATGCACTAGTGACGATCTGTAATGAAAGCGGAACTCGAGTCTAATGCTTCTTTTCGAAACGAGCCGACTGGAAATTCTATGAGAATATGACAGCTACGATCAGTTGTAGATTATGTTCAGCTTGAAATTAACCAAATCCCCGACTACTCATCAGCAAACTAAAACCTATTTTTCTAACATGATTTGCTGCATTATCACCCAGATATACTCACTCCCCCGTGTTCATCGTCAAATGTGTGGTTGTTTTCCATCAGCATAATAAGCACGTTGGGATTTTAATGCGTCGCGTGAGCCTATAGACTTCCTACGCATAACTGAATAAGTAATACTGGCTGTAAGACTCCTCACTAGTCACCTGAACGTTCATTGCTGAGACGAAAATAACAAAAAATTACACTGTTCAGACGGAACTGGCAGAAACTGCTTCGGCGTACACACGCGAAGTGTACAGTCACAAACTGTCAGTTTGGTTTAGCTTCGTCCAGGATGTGACAACTTGTATTTATTTTCGAACGTTAAAAAATTTGTCCAATAAAGAAGATGGTTAAATGTTGATAGTCCCCAAGACTAGCCCTTTTACATACAAACCCACTCTAGGTAATTTTGTCGCTGTAAAGACGAGACTAGTTGCGCTTTCACTACAGACGTGAAAGGGTAGTGTTGCCTAGAGTTGTGACTACAATCATAAAGTGGCCACAGTTGGACAGTTTACCTACTTAATATTAGGTTACGATTTTCTCTTTTTATTCGCTTACTACAAAAACCAGAAAAGCTACTCAAAACGGTTGTAAATATGTTAAGACAGCAAGAAGACATACATTGCTAGATGCAAGCAATTCTCATCAGTCAGTTACGCAAAACATTCAGTTATATAAGTTTGGCGCATGGCGGCAAAACAATGAAGTGTAATCAAGGGAGTTGTATGTATGGTCAAAAAATAGATAGCGTTGTATTTTTGGGACGGGCTTCATATAGTCATCCTAAAATGTGCTCTTGGAAATTCCCCCGTTTTACTGCTTATCTTATAGTTCATTTATCGGATGATCTGTCTATGACTGGGACTGATCCAGTCGACATGCGCCGTTGTTCCGAATTATATGTTTTATGCACTTGGCTCAGTTAAACTAGTAGATTCGGCTGGAGATTGGGAATTTATGTTTGCAGTTAATCCTGTAACCTAGTTAGTAGCGGCCTGCTTAAACCGACAGTACGCACCTTTACCAGGTACAAGATTGACGAACACAGTAGTCTTCTAAAAAGGTACCCTTCAGCAATGACTGCTTTGTTATAGAGAACGTTTTTGACATCCCCCAGCTGTTCATCACGGATATAGAAAGGACCAACTCACTGCGAAGACCGCCTCTGTACGATAACCGTCCGATTATTCGGAGATTGATACAGTAGTTGCTGTTCGTTATGTTGGCTACAACTGTCCGAAAGCGTTTCGCCAACATTTCAACACCCTGTCAGAGTAAACCTTTGTTCATTGTCGGCAGTTCAGTGTGGCTTCCTAATTCCCACTCTCGCCCTTACTGCATCAGTGTCATCTACTTTGTTTCGAGCACCGTGTCAGTATTCGGGCTAACCGTGACTTATGGAAATACGCGGCTGACCTACGTGATCTACAGTTCAGCCAGCTGAGTCTCTAATACATTAAACAAGAGAACGCTTGTTTTACAACTAACATTAATGAAAGAGGACAGTCAGTTAGGTACTGACTAGCCCCGAGTAAATACCAGCAAGATACTAGTAGTAACTGTCGTACAGATGAGGCATGTAGTGTTGATTCCTTAGACCACTGGTATCAATAACGAAAGAAAGGAATCATGTAACCTCCAAAACTAGCATGAGCTAGTGAATACAGACATACATGGCTGATTGTTAAAAGCTAGGTCGAGGAATCTGCATGTAACAGAAAGTTTACCCAATAGGAAGCTACTTGGATGTTCTGAGGAACTAGGTGTTAAAACGTTTGTTGCCAATGCTTACTGGCTGATCAAATTCCAAAAAACAACACGGTATAAATTCTCGGTTGCTCCAGAGTGTCTAACAGTGCACTGCGTGTTTCTGTTAGTGAATGGATGGGAAGGTTACAAACTCTGATAACAGGATATAGACTTGAAACTATTTCCAGTTGTGGTGAGTGTGCGACAATCTGTTGAGTACTTTCTTACAGGAGTTTGTTTAGAGAGGACAAACAGTTTTAAGGACTAGAGACCTCATAGAAAAGATTGTGCTTTACTGCTGCTGGTCAGAAGATAGAACCTACGATGACTAGAAAAAGTACACATCCAATCTACTTCGAGGTCTGCGATTGAGCATTGCACGATGCACAGTTCACACTAAATTACTGGGCGTGGACAGTATACAGAATATTTCATTTATGACTGAGGAGACATACCGACAACATTTTGAAGATTTTGATGCTATTGAACAACTACACCTCTTACACAAACGATGAGTTCAATTGCACTAAGTGTAGTTACCTACTACCGAAATTACCACCCCTCCCTTACTTAACCCCCACCCCCTTACTACCCCTCAACCTATGACCTCTGGGCGTTAGATTTATACGTGCTGTCAAAGCAAGCTTTAAAAGGTTTTTCAGTCATATGCTGGGTGTGTGGTCTTCAGAACTTGACAGTAAGCAGATCCCTCTTTTTAACAGTTATATCCTGGGTTAACACTTCGGACGTTGGTTACTGGATCTCACTATGTTTTGGAATGTAGTTGCAGTAAAATCAACAATTGTTATCAATGATTACCAGTCTCTCTTTGGCGAGGATGAATACATCATACATATTGTACCAGAGTATAAACACTCCAACGAGTATCCCTTGGTAGTCAATTAATTCTTTTTCAAAATATATGGTCCATTACCCTCCAGCCAGACGAGCATTAGGTGATCGATGAAAGTGAACCGCAAGTGGAGTCCGGAGGCAAAGTTAACGCTGAAAACATAAGCCTATGTGAAGTAATCCCAAACACCAAAAGGGTGAGCAAACGTCTTCAATCAGTAGGCTAGAATTCGTCACATTGCCATGTTAATTTCTTTCTGCCTGACAGTACTCAAAAAGTAACTGGTGAGGTAAAAATTGAGCAAACCGCCACTCAAATGTTAACGCAATAAAATGATTAGATAATCTCCCCCAGTGATGGTTACCTCCGAACAAAGACCACTTTTTTCTTCCTAGGGTTTGGAGTTTGCAGGAGAGATTGCTGTATATAAATTTATTCACCCAGAGTTCCTCTGTTATTCCACAATCTGTGACTAAGTCACTCACTTACTTGCCCAATGCACCGGACAGGCAAACCATGCTAGCTCCCATTTGACTAGTTGTTTTGACCTGAAGGTCACCACACCTCCACCCAGTAAAACCTGTTCAGTCCTCAATTGCAGGCGTGCCCATGGGCTTAGCACGCGTGCCTGTGTATAAGACCGAATGTGAAAAATGAACAAACAAGATTAACGCGACTGATAAATTACTCATGCGACAAATGAGTCGCCGCACCTCGGAGGACAACATTCACCACCTTGACTGTTTAGGCAAATACACGACTGATTGAGGTGCCGCGCCCTTTGGCATTTTACACGGATGTCATGAAGGTTAGTTAACGCACCTGAGCTCAAGAAGTTTTATTTCGTGCCACACAGACAAGGTCAACACGATGGCACTGACTGGTTGAGTTGAACAGAGTAAATATATGCTCTCTCTGCTTAATGGTTTGGGTGTTAGTTGTCGTTATATCACGTATACGTGGATTTGTTTTCGTATATACTGGTGGTAGAAAATTATTCCAACCGGGGCTGGTAATCAATACAACCAAAAGATCGCTTGGTAGTATAGGAAAATGACTTTCTGGAACTGTAACCTGTCACAGTGGATCGTTCTTCATTAATTTGGCGAACTTTCGCCCAACCCAGTTCAGTGAGAGTCTATAATTCTGAGTTGGTAACCTATCGCAAAACTTAATTGGTCCATATGTTTGTTCCGGCTAGAACGTAAACATCGGTCTTCAGTTTTAATTGGACCAGAAAAGAATTCGCCAAAGCGTCCACGTGGATATAACGGAATAATTACGTAGTTTACTGGACACAAATCACTTATCAATTTTTGTCATACAATATCACTTTCGACTGTAGTACATACTGCTATTTCTCTTCCATTGTGCTTCGAAGGATAATAGTTATGAAACGTGTAGTTTATTACAAACTCAATTCAGCAAGTATACGTATAGATGTATGTAGTATTCTTTCCTTGAAGGTGGAGGGCATTGATACTCTTACAAGCCCCGTCACGTCCGCACTGCTTGGGGGGTATCACGTTACAATCGTTCCTGCTACTATATATTCTCCAAGTTTCACATTGAATATGTCGTCCGATTCTTCATCCACCAGAGAACACGGAGAATCATTCCAGTGATTGATTAATCTAAGAGAGAGGCAGTAGATTGCAGGCGGCTTTTGTGCGGTTTGCTTCCTTAGAGTTAATTGATGTCCATGCCTCTTGTCGTCATCCTTAAGAGGAAACCTGTGCACAGCTCCGGACCCATTTCTCCCCGCAGTATTTGGCCCACTAATAGTAAATCTCCTTGCGCACTCCTGTAGCTTTGAGAAAATTTATCACGATGGTTTCGTTTCCCTTCATGGCACTTTCCCTTCATTCTAACCACAATTGCCGTAGCCGTTTTCTGAACTCCTACTGGCTTTCTCATTTCCAGTTTGACGTAAGGAGAGGTCGCCCTTCTCCTATACTCTAGAAATGGTCAAACGTGTGCGGTGGACAAAGTGGTTAAGTTTCTACGCCTGGACCTGCTGAAAGGCCTTTTGGTTACTCCCAGTACATCATAAGCTGATGTGTAGATCTTGTTCGTATTTTTCTGCGCCTACAATGATGCTAAGTAAAACAACACCCAGGTCGTGTTCACTTTCTGCTCTTCTCAACAACCATCCATCCATGTGGTAGGTACCCACACCATTAGTCCTCCCAATATGCAGGTACGTACATTTTTGAGAGTACACCTGGAGAGTCCGTTTGGAAGCTCACCCAGTAAGACAATCAAGATTATTCTGTACAATGTCCTAAACTACTGCTGATTTTGTGACACGCCAGACCTTCAGATCATCAACGCACACTAAACACGCTAGTTCGGTAATTCTGGGGCGATCATTGATAGAGACCAAAACAACAGCGGGTCCAGCAGTGAGCCCTGATGAACGCCGCTGGACACCTGTTGCCAAGAGGATTGGGTCCCATCCATCCTAACCGAGTAACTGCAACTCCGGAGGAAGCCTTATATCCAATTTAAAGTGGGGCCGAGTGCCTCGAATTTGTTTAGGAACCTTCCACGTAGAGCTTTGTTAGAGGCTTTTCTGAAGTCCCAAAAGGACGTCTATTTGCTTACTGTTGGTCTTAACCTTTCTTGTTAGAAGTAGGTTGGTCGGTCAGGAGCGGTCTTGATGTAAGCCATGGTGGCAAGGGTGTAGCAACTCGTCAGTCTGTAGATACGTCCTAAGTCTCCTGCCTACTAAGCATCTCTCCTTGATCTTCTCACCAGTGAACACTGAGACTTCGGGAGCACATAGGGAAGCGGGTCTGTCTCAACGGCGTACACTGTAGCATATTGAGTAGCCAGGGTCTCCGTCTCCCCCCTTCATTTTCTGCTTCCCCATCCTCTCCGATAAGTATGGTTGTTCTTGATCTCACCCGTCTCCGAATGTAAGCACATAACCACTTGGAAGCTGTCCCAGACTACGCTGTGAGGCGTTCCTAGTACACTCTGCCGTTCGTAATATTTGATCTGTTATAATGGTTGCATTCAACAAAGCACACTTACCTTTGTCCGGCTTGGTACGTGCGACCTAACAAATTCCGTTTCTATTTCACTGACGCCTAAAAAAATAATTCATACCACTTCTCAAACATTAACGGCACGTGATTGCCATCCAGTTCACCGTGCACATTGTTGTTGCTTCTCCACTCAATTCGTGGAGTGAAGTGAAAGGGTGTTACTTATCGACTGCTCCTTTGCAGTTGACTCTTTCAACCGTTCAATCTATGTGTCCATGTACCATTCTGCCTGCCATTTCTATTGAGAAGCTGAGGACCAGCAATTTTTACTTGCTGTGGGGCCATTGAACACATGCGTGTCTCACACAAGTCACCTGTGCTTATTAGCAAGGCATCTAATCACATGTTTTCATGATAATCCTCACATAATGGACCAAGAAAGTATAATCCTGACGACCATCAATAATTTTGTGCATGCATACTGTGAATGTACGTTTAATTATCCTCTTATTACTGGACATATCGATCTAAGCTTGGAGCCCTTCCAGTCAACTGTGCAATGCTTTTGCGTACAGCAGATACTATGCTTTTCTGAGCATCATCTTAACCAGATGTTTGTTTGGTAAATGATGATTGGGTTATTAAGTGTGATTTATTTGAAACGAAAGAGTGATTTTCCAAGAGGCAAGCCAATTTTTTAAGAGCTGCACTCCGACGTATTGTCTGCGCTCTTGTTCGACCGTTCTTCTTAGGTACTGATTACCGCCGTTGGTCCCGAAGTTCGCTATAGTCAGTTTCCTCTCTTTCTTCCAACTAATTTGGAAATATGTTGTTTTTTACGCTTCTGGCTTTGGCTTTCTGATTCGGCCTCGCTGGGATTGCGAACAAAGACCACAGACAAACTGATCTTAGAAATAACGTTTCATGATAGATCCTGTTTCCCCATTTCTAATGTTGCGACCGCAAAAGGCACTTGGCCTGAAGTCTCGTCTACTGCGTAAGCTCCTGTACAGGTCTTGTCAAAAACCAAACCACAAACGCGTACACTCATTTGCACGTCAAACATGCATTAACATGCGTCATTGTCAATCGCCTTGGTGGAACTTCTGCCATAGCGCGTACACACTATTCCGATAGTCTATTCCTGTCCGTCGTCTTCCTGACGTGCGCAGCTTGCTCTTTTGTTCCTGAATGTCGCCTGTGGGTAATATACTACTCGTGAGTAGCCTACTACTCACAACAAACGACTTTACAACATTATTTCGGCGATTAGCCTGATTAATTACTGTAATCAACGTTTCTCCATTTTTACTAGTTTATATTATCAGTAGCCCTCTGCCAGCACTACTCATTTTCATTCTGCCACACAAAGCGAAAGAGAACGAGTGGACGGGTTGGTCCTAACTATTTTGTGACCCTGACCCCCAAGTTTTCTTCTTGTTCCGACACAATCTTGGCCTTAGAAAGGTGGCCGATTTTGTATACTTATATGCAGTGACTGTGACACACATGGTGAACCTAAATTCACATGACTTGCAGAAGTTTACTTGTGAATATGAGCCATTTGTCTGTAGCCACTGACACACTTGTTGGTAGAGTAAGTTTGCATACGCTGCAATTTACAATGTGCACTTAGTTACGGTGCACGCAAATGTGTTTTATAAAATGAAGCTTTCGAGATAACTGCTTCCGTCAAAATGTACATGGTGTCTACCGTTTATTAAGCACATTTCTTTCGTTAGGTCACTCGCTTTGCTACTCGGGCCTTTTTTAGGGGGACACGGTCTGCAGCATTTTGATGCTAGTATTATTACTGCCATTAGTTATTGTAAACAAACTAGTCAAAAAACACAAAACGATGAGGATTTATTCTTTACAATTTCACCTACGGAGCTAGCGCGTCGCCAGTGTTATAATATCTAAAAAGTGTATCCACACAGATGCACCGCCACAAGCCGCCATTCACCGCAGCAATTATGAGAATTTGTGTAGGAGAAAAATTCCATTGAAGGAAGCGAATATAGAAACTGGCGAGATAAGGGTATTGAGAAAAAGTCGGAGATTTCACCAGGGCTAGTCAGTAGTGTACATATTTGTCCATACTGGGATTTGAACTGTAGTCACATCGTCATACATCAACCGCATTCATCAGTGCAACGTCCACTATGCACTGATCAAGACCGAATTATTCTAGGAACACGCGCCCATCTTTTCTCGTGAGTAATGGCCAAGTTGTCTAATCACTTCGATAGGGGACACAGTAATTATACCGATAGCACAAGCCGAGGACAATAAGAGTAAACGTTTCAATCAGGCTGAACTTTTACAACTCATTGAAATTGCTGAATTGTTTGTTAATTACCGGAAAACCGTAGAAATTGTAGTTCATGTGACTTGAATATCACGTACATTTTGTGGCGGCTTTCACAAACAAACAAACTCTACATCCAAATAAACTGGATAAATACCAGCATTGTTTATGCTTATGTGTCATTGACGGAAGCATGTCGTCATATTGGATAGTCTTTCTACTCAGTTGTAGAAATTATCATGACATCCCTGATCAAACTGGACACATCTATTCACTGTACTCAATGGAATGTCCAGTTTCTTCCTAGTTCACGACATTGTTATTATCTGTCCATCTAACGGTTTTTTCTTGTCTCTAGTTGCCTTGAGGAATGATGCTCGAGAAGGTGAACATTTCGGCAGCCAACACAGTACATGGTCTAATCACAGTAGTTTGTACGGTTCTGTTATCGAAACAGCCAACAGCTTATACGAAACCTTTGAAAATATGCGCCAATGAACTGCTGCGTTGAAACGGGTGACCTTTCCACTAACCTTGAACCGATTAACTGAGATACTGTCGGACCAATTCGGCTAGTCTGTTTACATCTGTCTTGAGGACAGCCGGTGTTTCTGTACTATGGAACAGAATGGAGAGTAGGCAAGCGTTACGAATCTTTCGCTCCAACAGAAAACGGAAATCTTTTTAAGATGACACAGTATTCTGGTTATTATTTTACCAGTAATATTGGAAACGGATCAGATATTGCTGCTCAGATAGACAGCACGCTTTAAGTGGAACACATGCAGCCAATGACCAGATGAAAGAGCAGATAAAAATCATATAATTTCACAACCTTATGAGCATTCTTGTTTCATGGCCTACAGAAAAAAAAAACAAATTATATCAAAAGTTGTTTTATTTGGCACATGGAGTAAAAAATTAAAGTTTTAATATACAACCGAAAATTATTCATCCACTTTTACAGCTAATTCATAAATAATGTGACGGATGACTAAGTCAGAGGCGGGCCTATTCCAACACTCGGTGGAATGCCTCGACCCACTAATGAGACGTGACCAAATACGACAGCGGATGGATTGCAGAAAACACAAGCGACCGAAAGGGTCATCACTCAGTAAACTCGAGCGAACAGACGAGAAATGACAAGCAAAATTCACGACAGATGACGTCAGCCACACACACAGAACCAGACGGAAGGGCACACAAAGTTTAACTGGAAACCTTGCCTCGTTGTGGACTAAAATTTCGGTTCAAAAACGTGGGCGAACGCGTGGCATGGGAATACACGAACTTGTTGATAAAAATCTTGTTTTATTGAACGACTTTTCGCTAAAATAAGATCGGGACGAAGTATGAAGCGAATTGGAAATCAGGCAAAACTTTAAGAACAGAGATTGAAGGATTTCTGTCAGATAAAGAACAAGTCCGTAGAACTAAGAAGAAAATCACCTACGCCTCCTGATCGTGTTGATTGCCGGGAGAAAAATGGAAAAATTTAATCAGAAGGCAACAGAAAATCACGAGAGAGCAATACATTTAAAGAAGTGTGCACATATTGACATCATCTGAAATCATCTGGGATGATAAACAGAGCAAGCCAACTTCCTAACTTTGGCAAACTCATTACGCAGAGTTGTGAATTGGCAAAATAACTAAGTAGTTTATGAACAGTGATCTAGATATGATAAATTTTTAGCTGAAAAATGGCAAAAGTCACTAAACATTGTCAATAGGCAGTTTCTTCAGAAAATGGAAAATATGCATAGGGCGAACCTGGATGTATGTTATGGCGGTAAACGTGCATTCGACCAGTCAATCAGTTTGGGTAGGGGCGAGTACCACAATAATTCAATCATAACCACTTCAAAGGGGCATCGTATGAAGGTAACCGACACACTTTATAAACAAGGATTGACAAATGTAAATACAAATGGCTACGAGAATACATTTTGTTGCCAGAAACTATGCTCAAACATGGCAACGACATACGGTAACTTCCTGACGATTCGCTTGTTGAAGGGATCATCATTTATTGAAAAACCTACGCAAGAGAGCGAATTAAAAAGAGTTCACCTGTTCATGCAATCATTGATAAAGACAGCTCAGAAAATATATAACGTTCTATAAAGGATATGATAAGCGATGATTTCAATCATGAACGGTTTGTACATAATAGTCATAATAACAGTTAATCTAGTTTGGCAGTAAATAAAGATATAAGTCAGTAAAATGATACGGAAACTTCCAACGTTTTATACTGGGTTTGAAAACAGCCGTTACTTCACAGTAACTGTTCATTACAATCGGCCGTTTTATTCATGACAACTCGAGATTCCGAATAGCAATTAATGGCTCACACCAACAGCGCAAGTGAATGCAGCCTCAAAACGAAAAACCTCAAAAGCAGCGGTTGCAAATTCATACCACTATTTCAGCATAACGAGATTTCATACATAGAATGTCAATCGGATTTGGTTATAACATCTGCTCTACGATGGGCAATTAATAAATTACTCATCGGTAATTAAATGGCAATACTCATCGGTGGCGTTGGTGGATTTCAGCGTGAACTGATCGAGAAATCCTGCTTGGGCAGTCAATCGGCTGGATCATTTGGTGGATTCCAAACGGCACAGTTGGTTGGGTGGATAACTAGGTCCAAATGTGACATTTCTGAGTTTCTGGCGTGGCTTTGTAGCCCAGCTGGTAGAGCGCTTACCGCGTTCGGGCATAGTGTTTCTGGCGCTGGTTCGAATCCAGCCGAAGTTCAGAATTTTCGCAAAGGGATCTCTGCTAAATTATCAAATCTGCCAAACTACTAATCA
>LUCH01002091.1:33191-93916 GCA_013368495.1 Paragonimus heterotremus
TGAGTAATTTATTAATTGCCCATCGTAGAGCAGATGTTATAACCAAATCCGATTGACATTCTATGTATGAAATCTTGTTATGTTGAAATAGTGGTATGAATTTGCAACCGCTGCTTTTGAGGTTTTTCGTTTTGAGGCTGCATTCACTTGCACTGTTACCGTGAGCCATTAACAGTTGTTATTACGCCTGTCCACGCGGAACAGTTTTGACGAATCTTATGTTAAGATATGTTAATCATCATTGTTAATGAGTGGTACTTGATTCAGATATTACACAACATAAAAGAATTGTTCGTTAGCTCAATAATACACAGTTAACCAGGTTATTCATGAATTTTCCACGTGGAAGTATACATTGCAAGATGAGTTAACCCATGATGAACACCAGTGAGTAATTTTTAAATGGCCTGTCAAAGCCGGCCGTGACCGTGGTTACTAAAAACGATCATCCACACCAGCCCTTGGAATCATCCTTTGAACTTACACAAAATGCTGTCTACTGATTAGCCGCACACTGTTCTCAGTCTCAGTAGTTGTTTTTCTCTTTACCTGATCAATCTGTGTCAAAGTCCAAGGTGAGTTAATTACCCGAGGTATCATTTAGACACCACACTTAATTTGGTTATGAAGGAACAAGGTTAGTCGCCTCAGGATAGCCCCACAACTGGGTAATATTCAGCATTTACTTTTGTTATGACCCTAATAGGTACTGTGTACCTTTATTTCGTATTTACGATTGGCTGATGCATTTGGCTTTAAAACTAGATTACGTCTACTTTATGTGGGTTGGTCACGCCAGCAGAACCGTTTTGTACTTCTGTCGTAGCATCAGTATACTCGTAAATAACCTCGAACCTCTTACTGTACAAGCACACATTAAAAGCAGGATACAACCGCAACCCGAGCTCATGTAGGTTAGGCGCTAATTCATTTCATAAATATAACTTAACACAGTTCAAGACCGTTAAGTGGTGACCACATCGGCTACTAATCGCTTGACTGTGGTCTAGAACAATGGTGAATTTCACTGTTCATGTCTAGATTTGGATAGTCGGACAATCCGAAACCCAAATATGACCCAATATATCAACTGACAATAAACGCCTTGTAAAATGAAACTTTGAAGGAATAGGGCGAAACCTTAGTGGCTAAACAGCATTTAACCAAACATTCTGAAGCAGTCAATGTGCAGCTGTCGAAATAAATAGGAATGTAAAGCGCCAACTACCCATGTGTATACATGTACAGTGTTGACTTTAAAATTAGACTTCAGGGGCTTTGGTGTTGAAAGTTTTTATATTATCTAGAAGCAAATTAGTCGTCTGAGCCCCGAATACATAAAATGTACATTACAGGAAGGACTGAAATATCTAACTTTAGAACTGGTTACTAACTCATTCTGACTGTGATAACAATACCGTCCCCAGTTCACTCACTCTAACTACTGGAACTTCAAAGTTCACGTAAGTAGCACGGTACATCCTACTAGATTGAACGCAACTGTCGAGTCGTATACTTAAATGCACATGTTCGAATTTCCTCTGTCAGAAGTGTATCAGCAATAAATATTGCATTCGGCTCATTTATCTGAGATGACTTACTACCATCTATACTGTGGCGTTTATATAAGCATGATGCACGGAGTACCCTCAGTAACGAGGCAACACATCTTACTGGGTGGAATTCAGAAACACTATCACCTACCGGCTACTGGTCAGAAACGACCGACCATACGGCTCAGCAAGTGTTGTTCTGAACTGAGGATAAAGATAATGTTTGCCAAACTAATCACCTATCCAGTTTAATATCTCTCTGATAAACTAGAAGTGCAGAGACACAGGAGTACATACAAGAAATCATGGACGACTTGGGCATTTCTTCAGCTGCATAGAGTCACAGAGTGGCTAACAACTAGAATTTCAATTGTCACTGAGTCTCACATTATTACAGCGGATCATTCACGGCATTCATGAATGTATGTTTTTCTTACCGGATTATACGTTACAATTATGAAGATCTGGTCTTTGTGCCTTTGCGACAGTTAAGCATCAATCAGAACCACTGATGTATTGCTGTCTATGATGATGATGATGTGCCACCAGTTGGCCTAGCAATGTATGTGACAATTGCCCTGTTCTGGTCGCACTCCATAATTAGATCACTGTCCCGTTTAGTCAAATTGGCTCACTCCAGACAATTCCTCAACCTGACACATTTATAATCAGGTAGTCTGTGTTTGTTTGATCCCTGGAAAACTGACCAGTGCAAATAATTAAACGAAGTGCCGTCAAAAGCACATTGATGTCACATCATTAGATTATTGACTGACTGAGTAGCGAAGGCCAAGTATCGGTAAGAAGTAGAGGATAGTCATGGCTAGGTCATTGATTTATTAGTCTAAGCCAGTTTTCGTTAGCTGACCTCAAAACAATAACGTGTCAGTACGCCGTATGACGTGGCAAGTTTTGAGGGGCTGAACGAGAGTCCGTTGCTAGTTAGTTAATTGTCAGTATTGTTCTACTTGTTGTTTGGTAAATTTAACTGATAGAAAAGTCAAACTTAAAACAGATATGAGTTTCTGTCCGTGTGCTAATGTGTTATTGTTAAGTAACAGTTGTGAATCTGAGTCTGGTTGTTCGAAGGATCGGATGTCTTCTCAATGTAACAAAATTTATCTCCGTACAAAAACCAACCAGTCCAAAAATGTTGGTTCGCCGTAGACTCGACATTCCATTTACTGTTAGAGCGAGTGATAAGCAATACACGACATTTTGATGCCAGATGTAAGGAACACCTAGGAAATTTTGCCTAATCTTTTGGCTGGAAACTAGTCGTACAGAATCAACGGCTGTGTCAAGCCGTCCTGTCTGGGAGCGCTCCCATTAAGCGACGCGGACGGTTACTTACCAGCCGCAGGGGCAAGATCACCTTAAATTGATTAGCGAACCAGTCAGTGCCTTCCAAACTCGTGCGCACCACATCAACTAACTACCTTGAATTTATTCTGTTTTACATCAGTAGGCCCGCATAACCACTGTAGGATGCCTGTACTGTGCGGCTGCGTCTTAGGGAAACCAGGCTACCGGAGGTATAACTGGGTGAGTAAATTTGACTGGTTACCAATGGTTAGCAGCTAACCTGATAGAAATGAAAATTCGCTAACCAGATTAGAAGCACGCTTCCTGTAATCGTACAATTTTTGCGGAGGAAAATGATCCACCTACTTTGTACGGATCTTCTGGAGAACAAACATCTAGAGACTCCCCTTAAGAGAAAGCTGTGGAAACGATAACAATCAGTCGTCCTCTACGTTAGTCACCAGCTTCTGTGCTTCTACACCACTAGAGTGAATCTGACTCTACGAATATATCAGTCCGTAATTTCTGATTAGATACTGACTTCCTGGAGACCGTCTACCGGTTCACGAGTTTAGTAAACAGTACCGCAAATGACTTGAAGATGAAACGTGAACCTGACCTTCTGTTGTAATGACGCCGAATGCTTTTCAACATAGGGACAAAGCAGAGGGATATTCAATATGTACGGTGCTCTTTGGAACATCCCGTTTCTGATTTTACTGTTCAAACGATACGACTGATCAAAATATTGCAGTCAGTAGAAGCGGAGGGAGATCACGTCTTCTAACTACATAGACGTTGTCGGTACATACTGACATTAGCACGCTTGCTTACAGCCTCTGTTGCTTCTGCAACACGTTGACATTGTAAATACTGACCTGCTGTCTAAACTGATATCAGTGATATGTCCAAAACTATTATTCTGACTGGTGGACCACCCAAGATCTTTGCATCCTACTCGCCATTCTACTCCGGAACTAAAGAGGCGATGTGACCGCGTGTTGTTATATATGTGAAAGGCAGTTGCAACGGGTCCTCTTTGCCAGACGGAAGTGAGAAAATAGATGAAACTGCACTGCCACTAATGGGTCCACCCATACACGTAGCAGAATTTACCTTGGATACTGCATTCAACCAAATTACTTTCTCAGAAAGTTTAATACAAAATTCTCGTTAGGTTTCAAACGGCATCCAGCAGTTCCAGAGGCCTGTGAATGCGTCATACTACTGATCAGTCACATATGAGTAGACTAACTATGCGATGGACGAACAACAAGCAATTCGCACACATCAACCATATTTGTGCGTATTCCGGATTAATTATTCATAATTGGCAATAATTCAGGGGCCGAGCCCATTCTGTGATTTTCGCCCTTGTTGGTACAAAATACAAACGTTTCCCATTACAAACTAATATCGGAAACATCATCATATAAAAATTGGCTGACGCCAAAGTTTTCCAATGCACAAGCCGCAAGCCAATGTTGTAATTCTAACGATATATATATCCTCGGTTTGTCAAGGGAAACAACCAATATTAATAATGGTTTTTATTATTATCTGTAAACTACTTCCTGGTATTGCGCGGTGTTGTTCACTTAATGAACGGAACACCAAATTGAGATCCAGATGTTCCGTCACCACCCAAGTGCCATGGCAAGCTTAGCACCAAACTGTCTGCTCTGTGTCCAAAGTCACAATGGTTAACTGGCCGTATTGCTGAAACAAACGATCCGTTGCCTCCACAAATTGGCTTGTTCGACGACCTTAATGATAAATTTAAGCGTGACTATTTAACATTGACTTGAAAGTCATCGATTGTCTTTCCTTTCGAGTTATGAAGTTTTTTACTTTTCAGAATATGTGCTACTGCAGATGAACACCGTAATCACAAGCACAACCGTCTGTGTACAACAATCTTCTACACAGACTGACAAACCGAAATTCATCTGCTGAGGTTCATCGGTGGTGACGTTACTTCAGGTATCAGTGAACCAGTAGTGGTTGTAATTGTGTTGTTCTGGACATTCTGATGATAAAAATCGACCTATGGGCGATTGCATTTAGGCTTATCAAAATCGCTTCCAGGTACGATCCAATCCAACTCGTCCAACTGATGTGGTCCGGCCATCCATCACAATAAAACCAACTGTGGTTAGTCTCTATAAAGAAAAGGTTTTCAGTAACAGTACTAACATGTCAACAAGGTAAAGTCCAAACTAACGAGCTTAGTGACCAAGGAGTGAAGGGATTAGAATTTACTCTTACTTAAAAAAGAATAAAAATGCTTACACTCTTCATGCTGCGTCATAATTCTCAGTTTTGAATCAAGCAGGGCCTTGATTAGAATCGTAATTTGCCAAAATCTTTTTGTCTAACCTTAAGGTTTTCTGTACAATCAGTTGGGCTAGGCGGACTTCATAACAAATCCACAACAACCAAACCTCAATGCACCTAATTAGTTGACCGACAGTCTTGCGGCGGTCATTCATGTGGAAAAAAATGATAAAAATTAGCGATACTTCCAAAATCTCGATTTCCCTTGGGGTTGTGAATCACACAAACTCACAAAGTGGATAACGGCATCCGGTTTTTAGTAAAATAAAAGTGGACACAAACTAGTCATAACTATTGTGCTTCGTTTTAGAGCAGCAACTTTTTGATGAAGTTGGTTCATAGCCCTTCACTGTCTGTGTGTGCTTTTGAATGTACGGTTAAGAATTCTGCAGAGTAATGTGAACTGTAATCCACTCAGTAGGAAGATTGCTCGACGCCATTCAACGCTACCTTAGTACCACCGCACAACTGTACAAAAATGGTGTTGTTGATAAAGGCTGCCATACAATGCGCTGGTTATCGGGAAGGAAGTAGTAAGAAAGACAAACAGGAAAAGAACTATGTATAAATGTACATCTACCTCAGATTAATAGACGGGTTTATTTTAATATGGTCATCATGAAAGTTCGTCCTGTTAGTCTGATATAGGGAATTACCTTATCAACCAAATAAGCCTGAGTACACCCTTTTTTCAAATATACTTTATCAACTGAAGTTGATTACCTTTGTTTGTTACTTTTTTTCTTTCTGGGTAACTTGATGCCAATGGTATCAGTTAACCGCTTGGAACAATGGCTACAGACCTAGTAGCTCTCGTTCGCTTGATTCACTTCTTGATAATCTGTACTTATCAGTGACCATCTACGAAGCTCATAACATCAGTTTTAAAACCAGTTCAGGGTTAGTGTTCTAAACTATAAGCATTTGATTATGATATGCATTTTTTCCTGCTATACAACAAAAGATTTACAAAGTCACCAGGCTGAAAGGATTCGTAGGCGAACTTCCCAATGTTAGAAACTTCCAAAACAAACTGATAATGTGTAAATACTGGTATAAAAGAAGTCATTAACACAGTTATATACTGACGTAAATATTCATTTTCATCCTAAAACTCTACAACTGGCCATGTGCATGTTTGGATTCACAGAATGGTGTTAATCGAATCGAAACGAACAAACCCTAATTGACAGAACAAAGGTATGTAACTAACACCAACTACGACAATACATTTTTCACTCACTTTTCTGAAATGGAAACCACTGTTGAGTTAATGTGTAGACTGAAATTTGCGTTAACTGAGTGCGGTGAGACTACTATGCAAGTTTCACTTACACTGTCAACTAAGCCCAGTGGCACGCTACCTGTAACTCTCAAAATTCAGACGAAAACTGGTTGAAGCTACATCGAAACAGTTCTCACCAATTATTAACTTTGTTGCCCTTCAAACTTAAATACATTTAACCTTGCTAGGGTAGAACTGTCACTGGATCGTTTCTCTTTTGAGTTGATAGCTGTATAATGTACAGCAACAACATCTTGTAGTATGGTACGAGCCGAACTAGCGGAAACTAAGGGGCAGGTCACAGTGTCATACATAGGTACCAACAGATTTGATAGATGATGTTTGTGTTCGTCGTTATGTAAGTTCACATACTTTATACTGGATGTCCAGAAATAGATAGTTTCCAGGCCAAGCTTCTGTTACTATCATAACATTACGGAATTCTATCGATCTGGGTTTCGTTTAACTAACCTGTGTCAATTACTGCTTTCTTCTAACACCACGTCTTTTCTTAGAGAATTGAAACATGCATCCCCATAGACGGTTGTACAGCAGTAATTACAAATTAGTGGTGATTATGAGGTAACACGTTTATCATTGTTTGAAGACGATTCTATGCCGGTTATCTGCCGCACAATCTGATGCCATTTTTCTACCTAACAGTATGCTTTGGACCGTAAGGCATCGGGACCTACAACAAACAAAGTGCACACGGATTCTTCCCCTCAAGTAATGTAAACATAATTCAGGGCTGACTAATAACTACTCGGAGCCTTTAGCTACTCACTCTGCTCCAACTGCCAAAAACAACGAAAGATGATTATATTCTACACAATACAACAGGGCATTTGGCTTCATGGAACGTTCACAACCATTCAAAATCCAACTTTAATTGCAAAATGGTGGAATGATAACTTTACAAACCCGACCCAGTGGGCAAAAATGATGGGTCAATATGGTTTGTTTCTGGAATGTGCAGTTTAAGGAAAAACGTTTGGAAACTGAGCTTTGACCGTCCTTCGACGAAAGGACGCGCTCACTCAGTTAGTTGAAATTCATACAAAAGCCCAACGGCGCACGATGTGAGTGGAAATTGAACGTAAGCATGTTCCATTTTGTGTGTTATGGGTGCTGTGTGCTTTCAACGTTCAGGGACTGACGGCCCGGTTTACAAAAATCAAATAAGGCGAACAATATGCAGCCAAACAAGATAAACGTGTGGAAAAAATACACAAGAATCAAAAGAAAGGCATGTGAGACTCTGTGAGTTTCTGTACACTGATCTGATGTCAATTGTATGCAAAACCGATTCACAGCTGAGCAAAAGGGAACAAACGAGGTCAAACGTAACAGGTAAAAAAATGAACACTAGCAGTATTTTTTGAGCAGCAACACTGCACCCTACGGTTGCAGCTGCTGGCTTCGCGTGCACCTCATATACTAGACAACAGAGCGCTGGGTTATTTGTTCAGCGGCAAATTTTGAAAAGTAGCTTGAAGCAGTGAGATGGCTAAACAGAATTAACCACGATACACAGTTCAGAAATTAACAATTTCACAACATTGTGGTCATTTTATGTCTCTGTTAATTCCGTATCCTCTGAGCTAACGAGACCACATATGGCATCGCTCAGACTAGACAAATCATCTTTGATCAGATCTGAATCTGTGTTAGTGAAGAAGGTGGAACGCATCTCATCCAGGTTGTGTATGTGGGAGGAATCACATTCGTCCTCGGGTTCTTTGGGAGCCGACTTCCCTTGTGAACAGTCATCAATAATTTCCGAATCTTCATTCTTTACTATTAATCCGCCTATTTTCGAAAAGGACGGTTTGTTATCATCTTGTGCTGAGAAGGCGGACAATTCCTTGGAATGACCACAAGAGGTGGCTGCCTTTTCTGAATCCAGTGGTTCGTTGGCTTTACTTTCTCGTTCACCTGCAGTCTTGCTGTTTGCTTTGGCCGCTGCTAACGAGTTGCACAGCTCGAGTGCCTGCTCAGTCAGTGCTCGCTGACCGCTGCTCATATTGGTAAGAAAGTTCTGATCAAATGCCCCGGATGCAGTAAAATCACGCATTAGAAAATGATGATGGTGATGGCCTCGTACTGTATTCCCCCCTGCAGCCGTAGCTGCATTTGTGTTAAACAAACTCAAAGGTGAAGCACCAATCTGGTAAGGATGAGAATGTAGACCTGCGGCCGCCGCAGCGGCAGCCGCTGCTGCAGCTGGAGGAAAGGCGAATGAGGGATTTGGCTTGGGTATATTGGCAGGTGGAAAGCCCGAGTCCGCAAGAACACCGGAAGCCATAGTGCTCACATGAGAAATACTCGTCTGACCCTGGTTATAGGTTTCAAGTCGATCAACAAAGTTCATATGTTGCAGCATCTGTTGCTGCTGACGTTCTTGGGGAGATGGATGATGTGTAGCTTGGTAAAACGAGTGGTTTTGATGGACCAGATGAGGCGGATGATGACCCTGAGGAATCTGATGTGCTTCGTGTGAGCCCAACAGTTGGCCCGCGCATGGGTAGGTTAACTGGTGAATGTTATCGTTCACGTCACCTGTGTCAGATGAATGTGATTGAGCAACTTGATTCGCAAACGTTACTGTACCATTCTTCTGCAGTATATGGTATGGATTAGAAGAACCACAAGACATCGATTGCGCATCCGAATTGGGATTGAAATGCGGATGAGAAAAGCTTGCAAATCCGCCACAGGCATTCATTGCACCACCACGTAACACACGACCAAGATCTGCACGTAGTGTGGACTGATAGGGGACATCACTCGTCTTTGGCGTTGACATTGAAGCGGAAAAACCAACAGTATTGGTACCGATGACACTATTGGGGGAAAAACGTCCTACAAGACCGATGTCTCCGTCTTTTGAGATGCACATATTAACACTGCTGGACCGAGTATTCATTTGTCCACTTTGACTGGATGGGGAGTCCGGTGAAGGGGAGTCGGCCAGGCTGGATGTTTTACTACAGTCCTCTTGCCACTTGTCTAAAGAACGCCGTCGAGCATTCATAAAAAAGTTGGCCACGGTCGACACTTCTAAACCCAACTGTTGCGCAATTGTGGACTAAGAAAGGTAAAAAAAGCATAACATCAACATTCTTGGGAAAAGTGAGTGAACAAAACGTATGGTGATAATTTCTAGAAATTCGCTATTGTCTAAAATTAGTTTATGATAAAAGAGAAACTTATTGCCGTTATCAGTATGCAATAGTATTTTTGGTTCTTCCCTATCAAAACAAGCTATATATAATTACATATCCTGATGCGTAAAGATCTTCAGACCATTTCAAGTTGCAATGGCTCATTAGTACTAAGATAATGTCAGGTTGCTTGCATTTTCCGGACAGGTACAAAAACGAGACGACAACAGTATTAGTCCGAATAGTTTTGTATTCAAATGCTTCCTCCTATTTGGACATAAAGCTCAACTTATCCTTCACCCACATGTGGCTACTCATCAGTTCGGACATTCCGCTTCCCACTGGCCACAAGCAAACCGCCACCAGCTCTTTTTGAGACATCTTCGCACACAGCTGCGCCCCGACAGACAGGTTCTCACGCACACGATCATCACGCTTATCTGCATCACCATTACTGTTGTGTGTGTTTGTATGTGTAGATGTGCGCGCCAGCTCGTTCGTTGTTTAAATGGGCCAGTGAACCACAACCATTTGAAAGACAACCTCAGCGGAATTTCGGACGTGAATGAGATGAGTATGCATAGTCCAATTCGTCCGGCCCGTTTCTTACTCGCAACTTTTAGTGAGCAGTTAGTTCGGTTAAGGACACCATCAAATCTTTACGCAGTAACAGGCTTGTGGGTAAAATTTGCATTATCTCGTAACAAGTGGTCGTTTCCAGTTAGAAGTTACACACAGTATATGCAACAAATATCGGTTTCAGTAAGGTTCTAAAAGTACTTTTTAGTGAATTAAAAGTAAGCTACGCTGGTTTTCTATAGAGGGGTTTCGACTATAAAACTGACACGGAGAAATTAAATTATATTTTGCAAACGGTTTTTCTCAGAATTGAAGACGTCAAATTTTATACAAAGGTGGCAATTTTGAGGCTGTAATTTCAGAGGTTTCTACTATATCCTGAAGATTCTATACAGACCGCGCTCGTAATGGTTTTGACTCGTGAGCACTGTCAGCCGATATTGTTAAAACAAGCCCGGCTCAAAAGTTCTGCTGGTATTGTCGTTGGTTTATTACTAACCGGCTATCGACTGGAATGACGGACCCATTATCGGAATTGATATCCAATGCATAAAGTTGATTTGAAAATCCTAAAGACTGAATATTGACTACAAAAATCCCATGCGATAGCGTAAATTCTCAATTAGCGTTCTGCCAAGTAATAATAGCATGGAATTACAGTCCGATTGTCGATCTTCATGGCTATGAATGTCACTCTCCGAAGTCTTACTACGTGATTCAAACATTTTGTTCTTGTATAGCGTACGCTTATGATCCATCAGTTCCAGTTTACTGAAACGAAACTGGCTTGCTCTACTTACATTATCCAGACTTAGCGCAGCTCACAATCATTCATGCACCGTGGACTTCAACAATCAATCAATCATCACAAACTACGTCGATAACAGGGTCACTGCTATCTTAATTGCTGGGAGCCAACCGAAGAACGGGTTTAATGTACCTCATTTGAACGGGAGTGCGTTACTGAGTTCGATTTTAAGCGTACCGTTGACCACTCTAGGCCATATATATGATCGATACGTTGTGCTAGTTAACAAACCCTGTGACCCAACTCCATTACTCGCACAAACGAATGTTTGCCGTCCAACAGCTCCTTCTTAAAACCGTAGTGACTTGTTTGGTTGCATCGTTCTGGGAAACTGAGCACAAAAGCCTTGGTAGGCTTGGTCCTGTTGTCTTTACGACCGGTATGTACACTGGAAATGAAATAAATCGAAATTGGAAAAACATGGTGTCACATTAGCAACCGCTTCCAAAACTCATCGTCATCATCATAACAGTCATGAGTATGATCAGTAGACACTGTGGCTGGGGTCGCCGCTCACCTCAACAATGACGTGGAATATCCTAGAAGAAGTGTTACTGAAAAGGTTGAAGTAGTGATAGTAATCATAGGAATAACGCTGATGGTAATGAACAAGGACTAGGCGGAAGAACTAGAAACTGTATGGATGCGGGTACGCCATTAACTGCAACATACCAGCAGCATGGATAGCGTTTTTAATTAACGATTTGGACTGTCACGAGAACTCCAGCCAGGTGGGTGACATCTGCTCACTTTGTTCAATGTAGCAGTCAGGGGCTCCGTATTTCGTGAACACATTGTTGCATGACCACCAGGCAGTTTTAACCGGCTTAATGAATTCAGTGCCACTTGAGCAGTTGTGTATGAATGGCGGTTTCAGTGTAAAAAGTAATAGAAAAACAGCAGTCCCGATTTTTTTTAACAACGTGTATTACACATGAATCACAAAGTAAATTATGATGTCCATGACACCAATTTACCTAAATAACCTGGGTGATCCATACTTTGAATAGTATTTAATAATCCATTTATTTAACAATCATCATCGCATTGTGTATGGTTTTGAAAAAACGGGTGTATTGAAAAACATCATACCTCGGGAGCTTCACAAAATCCCAAAAGAAAAGGCGAAATTGACCGCGAGTCCCCTACTTTGCGATCAGTCAGAACGACCTTGAACCGCGGGGGGTATTTTCTATTTAGTAACCCAAGAATATTAGTGAAACGCAATTGCTATACTGCCTTACATAGGTGATTTAAGATAGCTTGTTCTTCTTGAAAGGTATCAACACTCTAAAAGTAGGAGAGTTTACTTGATTACAACTCACAAAATGCACCCGATCCTACGAATTTGTAATCCAAAATTACTGCCAAGGTAGGTAATACATAGGCCGTCACCGTCATCATTATCACCATCATCATCATTATCATCATCATCACCATATATAGCAATGCACCATTAGTTCTCACTGATGCTCAATTACCACACAAACATGAAGAAAAAGAAAATGCAAACAGCAAGACAGCTTCGTCAGGGGTTGCATTGCTCCGCGACATTAAATGCACTCGCCACAACTCGGACAATCAACGACAATATTCACGCCACTGAGCTCGGTTAGCCGACATCCCACCTAATGCCTCCAGTCTCCAACTTTTTGAGTCGCGAAGACCCCAGCCCGGGAGACGAACCCGATCTACAGTGGCCAATCCTCAAACGATTCCATTTCTGTACACCAGGTCATCATCCGTACACCTCGCATCTTACGTCAAACGGTCGCAGCGTCGGCAAACAGTACTCGGTGTGGCAGACGACCAACTAGCATCCTTAGTACATGACCTAAATATCTAAGTCTGTGCAAGTGTAAGAATCAAACAGAAGAACTCGATTCACAATCACTACCAAACACCCACTTCCTAACCTCCTCGTTGCATACTCACTGATGCCAGCCGATACGAACGACCAAACGTAAACATGGGTGGTGAAGTATTTGAAGACTGTTTATGTTTTATATTTTGAGCGGCCAAGTCTCGCTGTCATAAAGTAACACAGTCCTCATTGTTACCTTACATACGTTACCCTTATGACTCAGAGAAATACCTATCTGTCGCCCGAGATGCACCAAATAAGCGATCACAGCCCTATCCCTGGAAGTACGTGCTTCTGTTTTATTCTGTACACTTTCGCCGCCACCGCTGCTGCAACATCTTATTTACACAAACTTGTCAACAACCTCCATGGCTTCATTATCTAACATTAAACCAATGTAATCACAGCAATCTTGCAAAATCGTTTTGCGTTTTAAAGCTGCAAAGCGCATTCCGACGTACTTAGCAGAACCCGAAGTAGCGTTTATCCTTGTTTGTGCCGTTTGGAAATTGTCACACAGCAACACCTTATCGTCAGCAAAATCAAGATCAGTCAGTCTACCACCAAGTAGGAGGACTACGCCGCCATCTTGTGAGTGTCGCAGACAGTCCTCCACTACTTCGTCTATGACGAAATCGAACAAAAATAGTAAAAGGGGACAGCCTTGACGTCTGCCACTCCTGGTACTGAAACTGTTTGGTAATTCACCGTAAACCCAAACTTGAGCTGAAGTATGGGCATAAAGCGCCGACAGTATGTTCACATACTTGGTTGGTACACCCCTGCGTTTAAGCGAATCTAAAAGTATAGATCGATCCACCGAGGATCCGTCGAGGAATACGGCGACTGTTGACCGGCGATACACATGACGCTGTTCTAGAATTTGACGAAGAGTAAGAATTTGATTAATACATCCTCGCCTAGGGGAAAAGCCTATATGTTCTTCCCTCATGTCTGCCTCTCGAGCTGCAATGAGGCGACAACGTCTAGTGGATGTGAAAGCCTTAGAAATGACTGGAGTCAAGCTAATTCCTCTATGGTTTTCGCAAGAACCCCTGATGGCATTCTTGAATGTAGGAACTGTTATCGAGTAACCTTAGCACGGAGGGGTAGCCTCCGTCGTCCACACGAGTTGAAACAACTAAGTTAAAGCCTCTACTAAAGCCCCCTACTTTCTTTGAAAAGTTCCGGCACGATATCTTCTAGACTAGGAGATTTATTACATTTGAGAGCCGAAATGCAATTGTGAACTTCATTCTCAGTGGGTGGTTGCAAATCTACTGACCAGGATGTTGCATTACAGGTTTGTGCTGGCAACACAGGAGAAGCAGGAAGCCAGATAAATTGACTCCCAAAGTGTTCCGCCCACCGCTCTAACCTTCCGGACTTCTTATAGATGAGTGTGCTATGTCTTTCACTGATGGCCGTCACAGACGCTGGCTAGTCTACGCATTAAACTCAGTCACAGAGTTCGAAGTTCACAGTTTCGTCCGATGACGTCCGTTCTACGACAAACGATTCGACAGCAGGCAAACAACAAAGACGCTGTACTATAGACATTGCTTTTAATAATTCAGCTGTAGAAAACGTACAGACAGTACTGAACGGATTATATGCTACGGCTGGCTTATATGGTGTGCTACTTGCACCTTCTAATTGTAAAATATTGTAAGATTACATTACCACTCATCAGATTTATGTCACGGTAGACCAGTCCACGGGGACAGCGAAAGCACACAGTGCATTCACCAATCGCTGTCAGTAGTGGGGTCGTTTAAAGGCAGGAGTGACAGCTCGTGTGTGTGCGCTCAGTGGTGCTCAGAGGGACCGGGTAAAGTCATATAAAAGATTCACTTAGACTCTCGGTGTTTGACTATCATTGTTTTCGTTATTTGGCTTGTATCAAATAGGCAGACTGTGTGGCCAACGCGAAAATTCGCCGGCGCGTATTTGGGAATTGTGTAGGTTTCCTATCAGTGACCGAGGTGATGAACATTTACGTACTGCGTATGCCGGCAGAAAGTCTTTCGTATCGTTCGCAGTGGCTTCAGATGGTTCGCGGAAACCGCAATCACGCTGCCCTTCTCTGTGAAGGCTTCGGTTGCCTTGTTAAACAAGATTGACAGGTATCGTCTGCCCAGCTGGAAAGTTCGAGGTTATTCAACCGGTTGGTCGGGAACTTTATTGCACATGTCAGTGAGCTGCGGTTTATGGTTTATGAATGTGTATCAGCAAGGTTTTTCATTTTGTTTTTCTTAGGCTCCACTGTTTTTCGACTTTCTTCTCTCTGTCCTCCGTTCTTCTCCGCACATTTGAACTTGCCAACCTACTAATTCATAGACTGTTTTCAGGACCAACAGCAGCCGGAACCACAGTAGTCTCGGTTTCAGGTCAAGGTTGAAAATGATGACGATGGTTATGGTGACTGTAACCATATCGCTTAAATTATTATCTGTGACTGGTGAGTGACTAGTGGGAATCTAAGATACACTGATCAATTTCGTGAAAGCAATATGTAAAACTGCCGTTTATTAAGTGAGTTCTCCCGTTCCATAGTTTAACTATCAACTAGTGTCCTTTAAATTTTTTTAAAAAACATTGCTGGGGATGAACAACCACGAAGAAACAATCACCTGGCTGCAGTCTTCAGCACTAGATAAGCACAAGTAGATCAAGTTGACGACCAAAATTTTACGAATGAAATGTAACCATAAAAATCAGGAGTCAGATCATGGACCTACTTGCATTTCTTTACTCGGTCGTTTGGTCTCCTTGAAAATGGCATGCAGAGTTCGGCGCTGAATGTCGGTGAAGACCAAACGAGGTTTCTTTTGTTGTCGACTGTCTGGAGTCTTGACGTTTTCAATCTCTCTTCGTTTACATGCTGTTGGACCATCAGGGTCAAAGAAGATAAAAGTCTGGGGACAAAATTGGTCCTCACATTTTCTCTTTACGGTGACGTAACCACATCAATATGAACCAAAAACACTTCTGTCCTCCTGGCGAGCAAGTAAACTGAGTGATGCCCAGAAGCGATTGCGACCAAATATTTAAACATGTTAATTTTCTCAGAACCAACATGAGTTCAGTAACACAGTCGTGCTTCATGTGTTTGTTTCCAAGTTGCAAGAACTGTGACCCTAAATCATGTCGCCAGAAGTATACATACTACCAATACTGGATTATGTTCGGTGTGTTGGTCGACTGCATATCACAATCATGAAATAAAGAATTTCCTAACGGAACCCAACTCGTTGATGGCGTCAGAAGTAACAAACATGGTTCACATCTACAAGACAAAACATGAACGTTATATAGTTGTTCGTCAAGTCACGATTTTTACAACCGACGTAATATGATTACTACAAATGCTGGTAACTACATATTCTGTACAGGCTTCATACATATATCAGCGGTTGAACCAGCACTAAGTCTGTCCGTAGATAAATGATGAGTCGGAAACTTCGACTGTAGAAAACTGCAAACCACATGATCTCCCCAGTTTGTTCTACTTTTCAGCTAACCCACTGATCCAGAGTACCATTTATGTCACAGAATTTAACCAAACCAAGCGATTCATATTATCGGTTCCATGCACGCACAAGAAACAAACTTTGTTTCTCACCCACCCCTAGGTTCGTCCTCAAAACAGGTTATCGTGGATGTTTAACCACCATACTAGCAAAAAATAAGGCAGCAGTAGTTTAGAAGTAAAAACCGGAGAGACGTGGGACTTCATTCATATAATCTTTGTCTAAACTTAAACAATCAACATCAGGATGCTTATACCTTGTAAATCCATTTTATACAACCATGCAAGTTTCTAACGTTGTGTCGTTTGTCACTGATTTTTATTGTCTTCGCTCATATAAAGCACCACTAATATGGAAGTAGAAAACAATTCAGATTAACCATACAGATCCTGCTGTTTATGAGGCTAGTTCCATGCCGGACCACACAATGAGTAGAACTAGCCTATCGATTATGCCTCGAATGCAAAATATCCTTAAATAAAACAGGGCCGGCTGTTGACCGTGCAAGTGGAAAACCTACCTGAAAGTCCCGTCACTTTTTTCACGAAGATATTTAACAAACATTCCAAATAAGTAAATAACTAACTGTTTACACACAAACACGACGTGTTTACATGACGTGTACAACACACCAGCTGAATAATTAAACTTGCCTCCATACACAAGCCATAATACAAAATAAAACATTGAATCGGTCCGATCTGAATAACAAACATTCGCTCCTTAATTCACTCATAAACTTCTGTCTAATTTAGGAATAACGAAATCTTGGCAACCACGTCCAAAGATTTATGCGTCCCGAAAATATGGTGGCTTTTTGTCCTATACGTTAACAAATAGTTAACTAACTGATGTGCGTTTGCAGCCTGCACCAGTTTTGATTGAGCACTATTTTGAAAACATGTGCGAAAATAATTCACGCAAAAACACGTGTTTGGCGTATGGACGGGAAACTGCATCTTTCTGAAGTTGTACATTGCAAAATAAGCATAACTTTACTGTCCGTGCATTGCGCTGACTGTGCACGGTGTTCCCGGGTTATGCACCCTTGCGGTTAGCCATCAGGCCGTGCCTGAACCAAGAACGACGGGGCCGACCAGTTAACCCCTTGTCCTCAGTGGAGCCATGTACGCACGGGCGTGCGATTGCTGAAACACGAACCAATCACGCGACGTCTATCGACTGGATGGCAAGCTAACGAAGTGCATTTTAGTGTACACATCGCGCAGATTGATTGAGTCAGGCGATGTCCTTGAAGGATTTCATGAAAACTGTGAATGCTTAAGAAAGTCGGTTTCAGAAAGGTGGCTAATGAATGACGCGTGTGGCCAAGTTCGGAAGTGTGTCACTACCAACGAATCGCCAAAAGTCTCTAGGACGGGCAATCTCATCACATTTGAGTCAACCGATGATTGGTCGAATGTATGCTAGATGGAGTGTTTTAATAAAAAGTTTACGGAAACTTTCTGTGACTGAAAGAAACAGCAGACGTGTTAACATTAGAAATTCCATACACTTACATTTGAAATCCCAATGGTATACCTAGCTGTGCAAGCAGTGTTTCAAAAGGGCCTTCTTGACCTCGTCAAAGCAGCTTTTAGCACTGTGGTGTTCCACTGGATCGTTTGTTGATAACCTTACCCCTCATATGGTGTTGACGTTTACTGTAACGTACCTTTCTCTACAATACATGAGAATGGATGGAAGAGGCTAAATTGAGGATATTACTCCAACCTGTAATCACTAACAGTCTTCGCAAGCGCGCCAGCCAAACTGTTGATAATAATGTTATACTAAGTCTACCTTAAACGCCACTTACAGTTGAGAAATGGTGTTGCATTTAGGTAGACGTCATTGTTTACCGCTTTCGAAGCGGCACTCTACATCCAAGGTTCACTCTTACCAGACCTTATCAATAATGTATATTCCTGCCTCGACTGAGATTTAGACCTTGGAACACGTGATTATGGCTACACTAATGATGTAGGTGTAGTGTTAGTTGTGGTATATCTATCGGATGTAAACTGTCGGCGGTTGGTCGATTTTAATATAAAAGTTGCGCTTAAAATGTAATCGAGTACGCTGGCCATCGGTTTGTTAGTTTTCATCAAAATTAACCGAACGAACTTCATTCGCAACACAACTTTTAGTTCAGTGTTTCGGTCAAACCCTCCGCTGTGCCCCATCCCACCACAAGGCTAGCAGGGCAGTACTGAAGGAAATTCACCTACCACTGACTCAACAGCAACGCAGTGTTGGATCTAACCTTCATCAGTTCACTGAGTAGTTCCTTTGAGGGTTGGGATGGACAGACATCTGTAGCGCGGAAGTACTAATACTGTTGTAGGATATCCGCACCAAATTCAGTACGAATGTAGTCAAACAGTTTGGGCGTTGTGTTTAACTGTTATAAACAGTTCACACTTGGAAACAACGTCAGCTGCGTAGTGAGCTTCCAAGTCTAAAACTTTTTCTTATTCTTATTTAGTTTATGGAAAACCTGCAGCATCTCAATTTTCATGATGTACACTTACGTCTACAATCTTACCGTTTCGGTTCGTTTTGTGTGCTACCCGTTTCGCCATCTGGCAATCTCCCTCCGACAACAATATGCTCATTACGCTGAAATTCACTGGTGTTGAGTAAAAGTGCTGCGTCTTTCTGAATGGAACGAAATACGGACTCTTCGTGACTGCATACTTAACCATGCGTGGGATTGTGGCTCCTGACTGGAACGCTGCCAATTCAAGACAGGTTATGATCACTATCAGCCCCCACTTGTCCCACATCAACTGGATAGTATTGCATGCTTGTGTGTAGTCAATTTATAAAACTAAAGTCACTCGGAGATGTAATTAATTTAATAAATTACGGTCTGGTAGGAAAAAGAGTAGCAACTTGACTAATTCCCCCAGGACCATGACATAACCCCTTGGTTGGTTATGGTCGAAGGCTGAGTCACATTATCCCCTTGATCACAATGTACTGAATGCCAAAAGTTATCATTTCCACAAAGAAGTAGTTATACGCAGAATGACCAACGAACCCTAGGAACGTATTAAACTACCGAATGGCGCAAATGGGCCCTCGTTTTGAAGTCGCCACATAACATCGACCACATGTATAGTGTCTAAAATTACCGGGACCACCTAAGTGGGATATTTTCACGTGGAACTTAAGAGACTATCTGAACCATGCGTACTTCCTATACACACTTTTGCCTCAAAATAAGTTAACATTCATACTTAAAGTCAGAAAACAATCTAACAAATAATAACTCATCCCCCGTTATTTAGGTAATACGTCGCGACACTCAATAACCGCTAATTTACGATAAGCGCCTAAAGCTGGTTATAGGACCGGTCGGAAATTGCCTCATATCTGTCGGTAACATCAACAAGAAGTGCAAAAGGCTTCGGCTAGGTACGGTGTAAGTTAACGTTCGAACTATCTTCTGCTTGCATGCGATCTGCAAACAGAGAATAATTCTTACCTAAAAATGAACAAAAATCTTACTGCATACTCAGAACCACAGTAATGAAACGTTGTCAACTTAGTAATTTAGATTTTTGAGACAAATGATGGGCAGACACCTTATCTCTGGCACTCGACAAGCTGACTGATGACGAATACTGATTGACACACTGTCTATTCACAGAGTATTGAAACGATGTCTCACGCTCTGCTATGACTCTTCGTCATTAACAGTTAATAGCGACGCTGAAACATAACCTTGAAAATAAATGACTGTGTTCAAGAACCATAAGACGGTATGAATTTAACTGCGTTTTTGAAACCCTAACACATATTCAAATAAACCACGCTAAGGTGTCAACACCCTGCAGCAAACAACTTAGCTTCGAATGAGGGTAGGAAACTGGCTGAATGTATCGCCCTCTAACCCAGTACCCAGGCTTTATGACGGCGCAACGTACAGAGTTGCAACTGAATCCACAGTTTGAATCAGACAAGTAAACCACTGACGACGCATTATTTCTGTTGCCATCCGGTCTCAACATTATCCAAGATTAGGTATTGAATGACATAATCGACCGAACCTACTTATCAGTAATTCACTTCAGTTTAATTCATCTTGGTTCACAGGACTTGACGCTAATTGCCAATTGATGTCCACTTTTTGGTAACAGCCAACTCCGTCGATCTCACTGTGCTATGACAGACGGCGATGGAGATCTTCCCGTTAATAATGTTTCAACACTCTAGATGGCAGGGTAAAACACGCTGTCAAGTTAGTCGTGCCTCATTAGAAATCGCTAGTAGCTTCACGATCACCTTCTCATCGGGGTTATGTAAGCAATTGTTTGGAATGTCGGAGAATGGATGGATGGATGGATGTCGGAGAAAGTTTCAATAGTGGGAGTGCGTGGTATTGGAATAGTCTTCAATTTTTCTGGCATGATCGGATTGAAAATAAGGTGAAAGCCAATACTGTTGTCACCGTAATCTACTTCGGACTCCTAAGGAACTGGACAAACTGGCTGACTATAAGAACAGAGGGAGGGCTAAAACAAGTTAACCAACTCAAACAAACAACCAAATAGCTCTACGGATTATAATAAAAAAGAAATACGAGGCATAATGAAGGAAGGGAGGAGGAGAGAAAAAGCACTGTCATACACTTCCAAGTGGCTCTCGGTCATTTCGTCAACCTAAACGTGGAACAACGATTAACCAACGTTTGTCAAGCTAACATTTGAAGTCGACAACCGTGGTAGCCGAGGTAATCTGAAAAGGCCACTGATTCCAGTTATTTACAACCCAGTATTAGAAGCTCAGGTATTTGACCTGGTTCTCTCCAATGCGGTCTTCATTTCGTGCCCCAAATGAGTAATCGGGTACTCTTCAGTCTCAAAAAATCCGCTCAGGATTTTTGATGCTTCTGTTAGGTCTTCACTTCTTCGCCTTCTTTCCGAGCAGAAGATGTTCAGTTGTCCAAGTCTGTTAGAATATTCCGTTCTCCGAAGTTCCACAAGGCATTTCGTAGACCTCCTTTACACTTCTTCTAGGGACTTGGCATCTTTAACGGAACGGAGGCATCAAGCCGGTGAACAGTGCTAAAGCAGTGGTCTTGTGTATGGAGTAGTAAGGTTATTAGACTTGTATCGCTTGTTGCTTCGCTTGTGGGTAGCATGGCACGCCTCGAACAAGCAGAAGCTGAAAGACAGGTCGAACTGCCAGAAAGATTAGGACCTAAAAGCCACTACTAGAAACGTACGTATGCACTATACGGAACGTGTCACCAAAGTGGCCGTCGATGTACTACTGCCAACAGTGTTGTTACATATCAGCTGTGCAAAACTTTGTTCGCACTGGGGGTTCTGTAGTTTCACATGCTTAATAATGTATGCTTAACAGTAAATAACTCATCAGGGCAAACGTCTATTATGCTCACAACACAAGGTCTGTGGACTTCCTTGCTGATTCTGTCCCCTGCAGATAGTAAAGAACTCGACTTTCCTCTCGAGCTATAAGCAGAATGTGTTCGGAGTACTTGAAGCCAACCGTAACCTGAATCCTCAGGTCACTCAAGTTAACAGGTTTCTGTATATCCAAAGGTTATCCTTTATTTTCCATCAACCTGAGCGGTTTTGTTAGTCAGGTTTCCAAAAATATTTACACTTGGCAACACTCAAAATGAGTTCCCAATCGACATTCCACTAATGAGTTTCATCGAAATCTTGTTGCCGAGAAGATCCATTTGAACATCCCATGAATATCACACCGTCTGCGAGCATGTGACGAGGACTGTTGATCTTCTTCGCTGAATCTTTAAAGTGTACAAAGAACAACAGGGGACCCGAAACTGACCTACGTGGAACGCAATTGGTGTCTCGCACAATAAGTGACTTAGAGTCTTTCACCTGCAGGTTGAAACTCCTATTCTGTATGAATGCTTCCACTCATGCTAAAACTCAAGGAGGTATGGTAATGGCTTTCACTTTTAACACCGCGAGTCTATGGTTTACTGTAACGAAAGCCTTTTTGAAGTTTAACTGGCGGATCTCAACCTATTCTCCCTTATCTTATCGTCAAGCAGTTTCTTCTAGGAATGTCAGTAAATTCAGCAGACAAGACCATTTACCCACGCAACCGTGTTGTTAAGCTGTTAACAATATAAACTTAGTGATATGGTGCTCGACGTTGTCTTTTAAAACACCTTCGGGATCGTTAACCCAAAACCCATAGGACTGTAATTCGAAACTTTATCTCTGCTGTCACCTTTATGAATAGGTGTGACAGAAACCGCTTTCTATTCCTCAAGTAACTTGGTTTCCCTCAGTCTTACTCAGTGAATTAGTAGATGAAGCTGTAGGTGGTTTTAGAATCGTCTAACGAATGTCATCTAGAAATGAGGCCTTTATGGCTCCAAATCTAGCCAATTGAATCTGCACCTCTAAAGCCCTAGCTACTGTTTCCGCCCTCATCAGTAAGTCAGGCAGAAATTCAACATGAGATGACCCTCCATCACTTCTCGTATCCATCTTCTCAAAATCTTGAGCAGCTTTTGGGCCTTCTGCAGATTAGTGCACACAATCACCCATCACCCGTTATTGTTACACCCTACAGCTACCCGGATGGAAGCTTTGGAGCAAACACAATCAAAATAAGTCCTTGGATTTTGCTAGGCCTGCCTAGTCAAGTTCTAATATGTTGGTTGGTGTTACCCTTGAACCTGGTCAGCTCTGTTCTGCATTTGTCTGTATCGCAGACAACAGCCAGTAAGTCTGAACTCACCTCATGCCGCACAGTTGAGGTTCTGAGTCTGCGCTTCCACAAGGACAGCTTGCTGTGGTACTTAATCTTCCATAGTGAAACTAGTTTAGTAACGGAGACTAACGGGTTGGTTTCCAGTGTGCACTAATTTCTTTCTTCTCGCCATCTTTATTACGTTATTGTCCGGTGTCACTTGTATGGCGGCTTAACGTTAGCGATGATAAATGTTGGCCCAATGACACCATGACCAGTCGTGCAATATTGAGTTTACTCTCGAGTCGACCAGTTCCATTTGGAGTGTTAGATACTAGAATATTCAGTTTAGTTGTTATGTAACCAGGACTCCAGGCTGAGCGCGGATTTTGGTGTGTACGAACGTGACATGTAAGTCCCCAAATGGATCTTTCGACGAGCGTTTTTTCGCTCGTATAACTTTCGGTAAATGAAAATGTCAAAAGAGGTGATTATATAAGTTCGGTTAGCTGCACCGTTTCATACCACCAACAGTTCCTCATCCCGGGATTTTGCTGACGATAAACTCCTATGGGTGCAGCCTACTGCCACTGTTATCCTCAGCAGTTTCACAAAATGGACGATCATTTTAGTGCCCGAACTTTACTCATTACGTTCAGCTACAAGAAGCAGGTAATCTTCTTGGTTCTTCAGACCTGCCGACTAGCCCAACACATGCGGTACCCATGTGGGCAATAATTCTTAATGATGATCTCCAGCCATAACTCTGATTCAGTGACCGCTATGAAATTCGCAGCCGCGGTAACACCTCCGAGTCCGCTCATCTGTTTCCAAAACTATATGCAGCGTTTGCGTATAGCTCAGGTTTATCAGAAAGGATAGGAACCCAGATGCCATATATGAGGAACCGTTCTTGAGGTGACGTCCGTACTTTCATACTGTCATTGATGAGGCCTACAGTGAACCACCTGCTCCTGTTGTGCATGCATGCATGAACTTCGAAAAACTACGAGGCAAACATGATATTTCCCCACTGGTCTCTTTAACAGCAGTCTTCTGTCTATCGCGGTCGTTTGAGCTATCCACGGATAGTTTCTTGACTTATTTTAAAATAGATCAAAAATCACTTGGTTGTCACTTTGAAACCACTGCATTCTTCTGTGACTTTGATGAGTTAGCTGAGAAGAATAAAATCTACCATTCCTGAAAGCCGACAGAAAACTTCCTCTACCTCCACAGTTAACAAACTCAACCTACATGTCTATGATTGACCCAGATGTTATTCTCCTAACGTTTACAAAGCCTTAAAACTCCGTTTTTCACTACAACTTGTGAAAGATCCTTCGGGTGGTGCTGCATAGCGCACTACCGCTGGGATTCTATGAATCATCATGTTTTACCCCTAGCAGTGGCCACATCACCAGTTCTCTCTACATGCAAGAGTGTTCTGATCATGCAGTGTCTGTTCTTTTGCAAAATCCAGAAGATCTTCGCTTACTCAGTTTTCATCTGTTTTTAGCCGACATATTTTCGGAAGGGATGACCACACTCTTTTATCCTAGGAGCGCTACTATCCGTTCACTTATCTCACGTCTCTATAATCTACGCTACTTCTGAATTTTCAGCTAAGGCCGGCTAACCACTTCATCGAGATGATATAACAAATCATTGTTGTCGCACTGCGCCAGTTCATCTTGACGGCTTTTGTTCCGGTTAATTTGGTCGTTGACAGACGATTCTTAAACTCCTTTCACTGAGTCTAAACGGTACTTCTGAGCCAAATGTGCCATGGGTCTTTTTCTGAGCTCCTATGTTAAACAGTATAAAACTCGCAAACACTGCATATCCACTTCATAATCACATATCACGTGTGCAGCCAGTAACTACGGACTTTTAATTTACTATTTTCCTGATGATGTCAAACGCTGCGCACATCACAGTGGATGCCGTACGTCTCCACTTTGGAAGAACAAACATGTTTCTCACGAAAAACCCGGCTTCTTGGGAATTGACCACAGTAATCTTAGTATCGCTGCGATAGGAAGATTTAATGATTCCGGTCATTGCAGACAACGTGTTATTAAGTAACCCGCAGAAGGTAGAACCTAGTAGCCAGTTTTTCGTACACCTTCGTTACCAAAAGAAAAAAGACAATAACCAACACAGTGAATCATCCGTGGCTTTAATGTCATTATATGCCATGAAAGCCATAGAAAATTTCCTACACCAAAGTCTGGTTTACATTTTGGAGAAAAACTTTAATACGGTTAGTCTAGAACTGACCAGCAACAAACCTCCAAAACTGTCCTCTTCTGTTTACTTACAATAAAACGAAATAAGTGTACTGAGGTGTGGTGATGAAGAGTATCTGGAATCGACCGTGTAAATTTGACGATTCCCTGTACATCACTGAGAGCTGGTTGACGTCATTGGAATGGAGATATCACGTGATAGCATATTTCGCAGCAAACAGAAAGAGGTTATTTCGTTCTTCTTGCGCACATAACTTTCAGTCTTGCACCATGTTCGCGTACACTTCCGTTCACACCCCCACAGGGTTCAGGCATCGTTCGGACAGCTATGGTTTTCTGAACGGCATACCATACGATACAAAGTTTCTGGACTCTCATACAAATTCTTGGATAAAAATGAACAGGGTGGATTCTCTTGTTTGATCCGTATAGCTCATACATACGTACAGCACAGTGGTGAACGGACAAATGGTCTGGGTCAGTAAGCATTAGTTGGCTGATTCGCATGAAGCATCATCCAACGTGAGGTCTTCGTCCTCGATTTACCGGACTCTTGCGCGCGCACAACCGCTTCTTCATACCGCATGTTGGGAAGACCGTCTTTGAATAACACTTATTTTTTCAGTAATCCATTTTCATACGAACCAGTTGTGTCAAACACCTTTTCGCCCGATGAGATACCATATCCCAGGCGTTCTACACAGTTGGACAATGAACGATCAATGGAGTCAACATGAATTATTACCCCCAGAAAAGCGCAGCTGTTGTTGTGAGATCACTTAACCTTATGTACAAGTCTGGACCTGTGGGTTAGAACATACCCAGAAATAATGTCATCCTGGAAGGACAGTGTTGATGGTAACCACTCTCGCAATAATTTCGTTCAGCTGAACCCATTGATGGTCCGCTCCAGGAGGATCAACTGACTTCTTTTATTTGACCGGTAACAGATGGCATCTGAATTGCGACTGTATCATCTTGCGATGCAGGAATTTTTGTGCCGCTGTTGAATCGCTTATTGCTAAGTCTCCATACCCACTTTCTCAATCAACTTTTTGCGAGATAAACCGGACTCATCAGTCTGACTGCAACATTATGATCGGTCACCAATCGTTGGTTTTGACGGTAGCACGCCTGGATAGGTCGAACTGTACAGAGTTGTATGTAACGCTGGCAAAAACCACGTAATCGATTGGCGCCAAGCATTAAGCGATAATGGAAATAACTGTTTGTTTCACTCACTCTGAGTGAGTGAAACAAACACAATTGGAAACCATGCCTTTTCGCCGTGAACTTCCAGAATCCTGGATTAGTAACTTCAGCCGGGTGTGTGGAAGCCACCTGGTTCACAGAGACGGGGTGATTAGCAAGGTGTGTTGACTTAGTAAATAATCATTCCGTTAACTACCATGTATACTTCCGTCGACATCAACAGGAACACCTTCAGTTGATAACTTTCGGGTAACACCTCAGAAATCCTCCGTACTGTTTGCTTACGCACGATTATCTCTACTGAGTACAATCTGCTGGTTCCGCCGTGACCTAATCCTCTTCTAAGTTAAAACAGCACTCACAATGACTTAAACAAACCGCTTTTTCCGAACGCACTTCATAATGCAAACATCTACATTTGAAGTTAATTAAAAAAGATTTGTAGTAAGCTGAATCCAAGTTCATTTCTTTTCTCAAAACTGCTTGATTCGGCTTACTGATAAAAAACACCAATGCACCATTCATATTCATGCTTACCAGCCAAACGTAAGGTTGACATACGTTGGAATTCCGGCTCTTGCAGCCACTTCCACATGCGACGAAACGTTTCTCGTCCGGATTTCAGTTTACTCCAAGGCTTCGGATTGCGTAGTAAATCCGACAAGGTGCCCTGACTACGGCAAAGCACACGTTGAGCAAACACAGCCTGAGGAATGCTGTACCGCTTTAGTTCCGCGCTAATGCGTTGGGCTAACGCTTTTGTATTGATTTCTTCTATGTCTTGTATTGTATGAGCTGGCAGGTGTCCGTGACGCGCGTGTATCGGACCAACCACATTCGTCACCCCAACCGGTCCGGTCTGGATGTGTTGTGCGGCCATAGATCTGTTCATTATCACACCTCTGCAAGGATGTCCAGCAAGATGGGCTGAGTTGTGTGATAGTTGGGCTGTCGTAAAAGACACACAATTGACGTTTACTCAGACTCTGTGAATTTCTACATCAGTTTAGAGCAATTTGTGTTCAGAAGTTGATTATGACAGACAACGAAAATGCATCACTTGTTATTATCAATCTGAAATTGCAAAATAATAATCCACTCATCTTTGTCATCATCAACAGTGCTGACGCTTAACCGTAGTATGGCCACGAAAAGGAGAACAAGCTCAGGTCAATACGTAAAAGAGGAGGTAGGGGCAACACCTACTTTTCATCAAAACCTGTCTTACTTCAGACGGTTCACATCAAGGTGCCTACATCTTGTAGACAAACAACAAAGTTAGAGATGAGAGTAAGACGACTCTTGCCGACGCGCCTCCTTCATTTCCAGTACGTCCCACACGACTCGGTCATACTGCTGAGTCTGATTGATTGTCACCTACCAACCTTTACAACCACTGATTATGTGAGTCAAGAAGAATCAAATCAGGCAAACGAACCGGACCTCCAATCCAAGGTCAATGTTACCAATTTCCGTGTTTAAAAAGAGAACCAGTGGCTCCTCTGAAAAGCAGAGTGGTATTAGCTTTGGACTGCGTCATAACTAAAGCTCCAGCGTTCATTGTACATTGCCGATTCATCGCAGCTTTAGAAGTAGGCAGTAGGAAGACATAGGCATTGTTACTTCCGGGCCTAAATTACATATGTTACATTTTCACTTTTCGTACAAGTCTGAAGCAGTTTCACACTTACCACCGACCAACAAACGTCTTTCTTCTGAACGGCATAGTTATGCTCGGTTCAGCTGAACACTTTGCACTTTTAGGACTGTTTAAACGCTTGGTTGTACTGAACATATACGTCCACAGTCAATTTGAATTCCCTCCTCATACCTCAGGTCATGTTACGGTTTAAGACTACTTGTCCAATAAATTCAGCACCGGATAGTCCACGGTTGCCCACTTTCGTCATTTTTGTTCAGCTGTCATAGATAAACTGAAGATAATCGCAAGTTGTCGGCGTATTCCTTCTATCTGGCGGGGTGTCGAATAATATCGGCTACGTCGATAGTAATGTGTTGTTGAGTGAACGTTTTCATGCGCTACAGTTAACGTTAGGTAACGATTCGCCGGAATAAGCTATTCGGTTAATGTTGGTGGAAGTTTGGATATTTTTCAACTCCGTTGTTACACAGTTCTATTCCGGCTAGCCCGTGCAAAACAACAGTCTAGAAGCTCAAGCTCATTTCAGGTTCGAAATATCTCTTACGCAGAAAATATGTTTCACTACTTTCGTTTCAGTAAAACACGAAGTGTCCATTACGATTTTAATTATGTGTACCAGTGTCAACTGCAGAAAACATTGAGGTCGTCACCTTACATTCAACACATTTCGATGTCAACGCAACCTACCCCAAGGAGGGGCCTCAAGATGCGGTAGTCCCTCGCAAAACGAGAGTGTTAACCACGAAATTCTATCTGTATACGTTCATAGTCACTAGAATTCTGGCTAGAGAATGGGTTTATCTGGCATCACGACACGTTAAGTAGGATACCACAAAAAAAGATAACACATATTCATGGTGGATAATTTCGGCCGAGTTCTTAAAGCAGTCCAGTCTTTTTTTTCTTCGGCTTTTGGTGATCTGTTAATGATCCATAGTGGCTGTGAAGCCACAGTCGAATTACAAACGAAACGGTTACACAGGAAACATTCGTAGAGTTTTAATAGAGATTGCATTACATTGCTCTAATCGGGTATGGTGTGTGGGTATTTTGGAGAGTGCACTCGGCTGAGGAACTGAATGGGCATGCTGATCTTCGAGATGCAGATATATTAGCAACAAATATCCGTTGTAAGTCATGGACGTAGCCTACAAACAGTACATGCAGTAATGAACTGTATGTGGCCTTGTGTTCGCTCACACCACTGATCTTCTTTTATATTAGTTCCTGTGGATCTCTATTTCTGTAGCATCAAAAGAAACGAAGCAATTGTGACACAAACCAAACCAGTAGACAGGTGAATGTCAAGTAGGGCTGGAAATAGTCAAGAATATTACGGGATACAATAAAATGCGATACTCGTTGCTCCCGTCAACAAATTGGTGCAGTTAGGCTTCAACTCTCACTTCAGAAGTCTCCACTAAGACACGGCATACGGTTTCTCTGTTCTCTTTTTGTTGAACTATGCCCCAGTGACATTAAATCTCCTGATTTTTCACATTAGACTGAAGAGTCTTAAATTAGACATCATCCATGTTTTTCTTCATTCCTATGTGAATTGGTGGGTCTCGTCAATGTCATATAACAACTCTTGCCAAAAGTGAGTTCTGTAACCGCTGCAGCCCATCAGTAACCCGTATATGGGTGTGACAGACATTGAACACAACCACCCACATATGGGTCACCGAGCTTGAAAGTCGTCTTTGCATGAGATCATCGCACGTGAACGGCTAACCAGTTACGGTGGCTTAGTATGATTAAAAACGAATAAAGATACAGTTACCACTTGTTGGTATCGGACGACCGTTCCATGGGACGGTGCTAATGTATATAACCTTATTTTCGTACATTCAATATACACAATTTGGCAGTAGTTGAAAGTTGTGGATCAGTTCAACTCGGTCACAGCTTACAAGCTTTTGGCTTCAGACATAACTGTCCAGCCTCTACAGAGTTGACTTGAATACCCAGCTGTGAATTAGTGTCGATCTCATGCGAACTCATCAGGAACGCCCGTCCTGACACATATCGTGAACTGGACCACGAGTAGCTCACATGTTACCCAGCCCCCACCTCATCCTATACATGGTCGAGTCTTCGTATCTGAACACTGAGACATCCAAATTACGCGAGCAACATGTGGTGTTGCTAGGGCTTTCAGCTGAAAGCAGATGTAGTGACTACCGGTCATTTCCGGTCGAGTATTTTATGTGGTGAATTTTTGCTATCAAACACAAGGTTACTTCGGTTTTTTTCAATAGACAAAGGTAGAAAACAGCAAACTGTTATTTACGCAAATACTGTCGGCAGTTGAACAAACTAGGATTGACTGGTTCGATGACCGGAACGGTAACCATAAGGTGAAAGCAACGTAACTGCGGTCGATTTCTATGGGTTGCTGAATAGGTCGATACATACTTGTAAGCTGATTACTGAAATAATCCACTTCATGAGACCTGTTTTAATCAGCTTGCCGTAAATGACACACCATCACACACTCGTCGCAGGTGACTATAATTACAAGCCACTAGAAAAACCACAAATATGCAGTTAACTGAACAGAATATAAAACAACAGTAAATGAACCAGTCTAGATAGTTCTCCGTCCACTGTATTATCCCATAAGTGAGAGTACCGTCTACTGCTCGTGAGAGAGGTCATAAAGACCCATGCTTCACTATCGCGCAGGCGAGGATCCATGTAGGGCAACTTGCCAAAACTTTTATACAAGTTTGTTCTGCTATTACTTTGGAGCCTGTTTTTTACAAGACATGGCTTTCCCACTGGAACATGACATGCATCCGATACGGTGCTGCCAACATAAAAAAAAATGATAGTGTGGAAGAAAAGTCTTCTGGGCCATTGTTTCGAAAACAGTCATTTTCTCAGTGTTTCAATTTACTACATTCATCCTGTGATGTTGGATCAGGCACCCAAACTCCCCAAAACAATAGTTCAGCTCGGAGACGAAAATAATACGTCAGCCTAGATACACGGTCCTCCAAGTTAAGCCACGTACAGTCAAGTGGACATCAGTTCAGTAAGGAGCTGAAAACGTATATGAAATCGTGATATGTAACCTCTGTTTCTATTGGACAAGTGATTGTCGAAGTTACAGATGAGTAGTCGGGGATTTGGTTCGGAGAGCGAAACTCGAGTCTAGTGCTTCTGCTGTTCGAAAGGGGCCGACTGGAAGGTCTATGGGAATGCGACAACTGCGATCAATTCTGGGTGACGTTCAACTTGAGACTGCCGAAGTCTCGAAGATTCTACCAACAAAGGTAAGATGATGCATATCGCTCATTAATGCTACTGCAAACAACAAACGGGGAAACGGAATCAATCCTGCATACAGGGCTGACTTGTACGTTACTATGATAACGTTGTAACATTGCTAAGTATGTAGGCTAGGTAAGTTAGTTACTGTTGAATAGTATACATAGCCAGAGACAAAATGTTAGACTTCCTCACAAGCACAGTTAATTGCATGCAACAAGGAGCCGTTTGAAGCGCCGCCCATTCAATATTGGGGTTCTGCACCTACTAGTTACCATTGAAATTTTTTATTTCTATGACTGCTCCTTTTCATTCCTATTCATCGTCGTTATACTTAAATATATGGCTAAAAGTTCCCCATCAAAAACGAACGCGGCCGAGCTTCGGTGATAACTCCATTACAAGATGACGACTTTATTTCCAAGGAAGCAGTAAATTAAGCAAAATCATGCTTACACCTCTCTCCCAAATTGAAGCTTCAGGTTGCGCAAATGTTATATCGTGCACATTAGTCCGTAAATTGCAGCATGCAAAGTGCATACACTGAACGACACAATTATACGGCTGGGTTACCATGGTGATTTCAAACTGATGCACCGGTACAGGATTAATACGTGGGATACACGTCAGTTACATTGAGAACCGCCATTGGCGGATCATACTGCCAACGTTCTGGGTGCAAACTAATTGTTTTGCGATTAAGCTCAACTATTTCATCCTACATTTCCTCTGTCTAAGTCATAAAATGAAGCTGCCACTTTCAGAAAAAGAAGAGTCGTTTTAGTATACACAGCTAAATACATTATAAATTGCTAATGAACTCCAAATGTCTAGAGGTGGTGTTACGCGCGAATGTGGAAGATTAAGGGACAGTGTGCGTGCGAATTGAAGGGAACATCAAGTAGCCCTACCCAAGCCAGCCACTCAGTGGATATTAAGAATCTATCCCATTGTAACAAGACATATTTCTGAACCCATATAACAGTATAACCTTTGGTTGGGTCGCAAAAAAATAAATAGAACTATTTCACTCAACGAGTCACAGGTATAGCAATGCTTAGTGTGGACTGAAGTTCACGTTTTTGTGCTTATCAGTGAAACCTAGTTTTGGTTCAGTTATGAAAAATAATCTAGATTGGTCGAATGCATGGAGGCGATTCTGACGAGATTTTCGGAGGGTGGAAATATGTTTCAGTCGACGCATTGTGATAAACTTTCCTTGATCCTAAGGAAGGCATTTTCAGCTGTCTGACTGACTGAACTGTTAAATTAAAAAGCAAACAGGACACCAGCTATCATATCCAGCCTGCCTAGAACTTTCTGTTGCTCATCATTTCATCGAATTAAGAAACGACCTCAACATTCCAACATGTCAACACCTAGGTTCGTAGTTCGTATCACCATGGCGAGGATATTTGCTCAGGGATGCACAGTCGTATGCAGTGAACTGCCGACACTTTCTGTTTCATAATCGTGGATTGACGTAGACAGAGCAAATGTAAAACAAAATAGTGGGGTTTATTCCACAATTAGTTCACACCCAGGTCATCGGCAATGCTACCTTCAATTACAACGTCTAGTTATAATTAGACATGTGCAACAGCCTTAAGGTATCATATCAACCTGACCGTACAATTTTGTCCCGGCTATTTTGGCACTTTTCACACAAATTCTTCCCTATAGAGGTCATTCAAATAAAATTTATTCAGTAATACTTATAATTGTTTGTTGCGAAAACTGGTTGTTGTCAGCTTGTTGATCAGGTAGTTATAAATAAAAGATAAATGGCTGTAGAACTCTCTCTTGCAGCTTATTTGTCCAGAATATAAATATAAATCGTGGAGTCATTGGTCAAAATTGACAGGACAGTTATAGCCTCTCCTACAGATGCCATTGGACAATCTGACCCTCGCTCAAAGCAAATATGGTGAGTTCCGACAACAGCGAAACACGAGTATAGTGCTTCCTTACTAAAGGGGCTGGCCTAAAAATTCCATGGGAATGCGGACGTTGCGATCAATCATGAGTGGTGTTCAGTTTGCCTACGTTTATAATTTGCAAACGAATGGCAAATGGGCCAGTGTTGTAACATCTATTTTGCTGATCATATAATGCTAATCTCCACACCTTTGCCGTTCCGCTTTCCTTCATATAAATATACTGCCATCTCTAAACCGATACAGCCATCCGATTGAAATCCAGCATTCTCGAGCCGCAGCTCTGTGGTGTATGGCGACTTCTTTTCTTGTAGCATTGGACCAGAAGAAGGACGGATCATAAGGTGGACCCTTTCAAATCACAGTCAAGTGGAGCTGTCAATGATACAGGACACAGTAACAGTTCAGACTGGTTTCAACAGACGAAATCGTCCTCCTTTTCTGTATCAATGATGTTCTTAGTAGTGTGAGTCAAGTTACAAGTATGTGTTTTACTGACGCTTTCCAGTTGGTGCTGGCTCACCCTATTATCAAACGCTTGTCACATTAGTAAAAAGTGTAAATGCTGTGATGACGTCAGTTGGATGAGTAGGCACCACAGAATTGTTGCAGTTATTCAAGGGAAACGGCCAATTCTTTGTCACTCAGTCAGTCAGGCGCACAGCATCAACTGGTCAGCCGATTGCGAGTATATCGCATCATCGTGAACGAGTAATAAATTCAGTTCACTCATGATTGTAGGCATTAGACTGCGTATCGCGTCAACATATACCGTCCGCTAGCCGACCCATTCTTGCAGCGTTTCAGGATTGATTGAAAATTAGTCACCACTTCTGTTTGAAACGAACCTGTTTTTAGTGAACAGCCTGGTACGCACCTTTCCAGTTAGGTGCCTATGTAGAAAATTCTACTTAGTTGTATTGTTAGGATGGCCGGTTTTCATATGTTCGGTGTAGCAACTGACGAGAACAAACGAAATGGTACTACCATCTTGCAAAACTGATCTTCTGGTTTCGTTATTCAAATATGTTAATTCGATTTATTTGCCATGAGAGTAACGCTCTTGCTGAAGTCGGGTATAATCACTTTTACCGGACTGTAAGTCTGTGGAACAAATCAGTAATAATAACGAGACGATGCGATTAAGAGTGGTATTGTTACGGGAGTACGTTGGAAGTAGAAGTATTCATCAGCTTTATCGGAATTGCTAATTCTAGAGCCTAATGGCGCGTATATTCACTGCTTACTTTGACTGTTCGACCTGTGCTATCGATTACTCTTTTGATGTAAGAGTTGATACCGTTATAAACTTCTTCCAAAGTCTAGTGAGGCCACTGAAGCTACTCAGGAGCTTTTGTTCGATTAATGTGTAACAAAAGAGGTCCGCAAGTTTTTACTAGGTGTAGACGTGAAGAACGATCTGGTTAACTAGGGGGATGAGTTTGATCAACCTTATGCAATGAGGTCGACATTATCGTTCTGTGAGAGCTGTTGGCTCACCCCAGTGGTTCAGGGCAAAAAATAAAATTCACAATACAACCTGGTAGCACTCAAGTTCAACGTTATGAGCTCACTGCTGCCACTCATTTGAATTGTTTCCTATGCACATATGTACCCTCCATCTCTCTGAATAACGGTACGTGTGAATTCCTAATCAAATGGTCACTGCCCTACTATCCAAGTTCCCAACCATCGAACACGATATCACAATGCGAACTTTAAAATACCTTGGTTCCGCAATCAAATACTTCACTGACAATACCCCGTGATCTTATCCAACACTGTAGACTTCAAGTGAAGGTGCAGTGTTTCTTGGTGCTTGGACCTTATGACTCTGTTGTTCAAAGGTTGATGTTGTGTGTACAACCGTAAAAGAAAATCGATGCTCAGTGGCTTTAAGCCACTTGCGCTCTACAGAAGCAAGCACACAAGAAGACATGCAAATGCATGCAAACGTACACTCCGTTGCATAAGCTGATCTAATCACGAACCTGACTGCTGATACACTAACAGATAAACTTGTTTGGAGCTAGCTTTTTTGTGTACGTGCGACTGAGCATGCCGATGGGTTCTCAGCGGTAATCCTGGCGTGATCAAGTCCCTATTTTTAGTCGGGTTACGTGATAGTCGTTAAAATAACTAACTTCAGTTTATTTCCAGCTGTGTGATGAGTTGACTGAATCTGATTACACTATGGTTTACGTGGAAATTTGATAGATTGATAGCTGGCAGTTATTGAAACCGGCATTGCCGAGTAGATACAGCCATCCCAATGAATAGCACCGTTAAACACCAGTCGTCCAAACAACTGATTGTTCAAGTGAACAGTAGATCACTTAAACACGGTTTCTCTGATCAGTCGACCTACGCGATAAACGATCAACATATTGAGCCAGGCAGATAAACAGACTCATTCTATGTAGAAGTTCCACTGTGAATCCACCGGCTTGTCTACCCACATGTACGCCTACGCAGTGGGTTCCGCATTATCAGTGAGTTATGAGTGCGTCTGTGTGTTTGTATTCTTACGTGCACCTTGTGAGCTTAAGCGCATTTGCACAGGCATGTTCATTCAGGCGTGTTCATTCGTTCTTGCTTCCAAGATGTGTAACCGGTTGACTACTTTAGAACACCATGTTCCAAGCCGCGCTCACACTGGAAACTGGTGTAACTCGCCCATCCAACATCATTCCAAGACAGATGGACCGGCTCTTGCACTTCTAAAGAATGGTCAATCCTGTCTACTACATGCCTGTCATGAGTACCCAATTCCAATATTGAATGTTATTACTACTTCGTTCATTCTGTTTGATCCACTCCTGTAAGGACCTTCTGTCTCTCTTCATGGCCTATACGAATCACAGTCTAAATCAGCGTCTCCAAAAGCATGCGATATCGCCCGCTTGAGATCTAAGATTGATTCAGAGTGACTTTCAACTAGTCGGTGACAAACTGACGTCTTCGCACAAAACTCATACATCGTACTGACTTTTGAACCTATTTGTAGCTTTAACTTTGAATATTAGATAATGTGTTAAATCGTCCGTTTTAATTTTAGTGTTCACATAATACATGTTGGGTGATGAGGGTGCTGAGATTAAGTATAAGCATGGGAAGCGACAAGCTGAAACAGTCTGGGAGCAACTGATCTGGATCGCTCGGATCTCCATCTTACGAATGCTTACCAGAATTGATCCAGTTTGATCACAGTTGATAGTCAGTTGTGGGGCATAGATATCAACATCCGCTGACCAGTTTGCGTGACTTAGCTACGACCATCTGAACAGTGCAAAAGGTAATAACTTACCTGTAACACTGCTGTTCGATGTAATCTCGAAAGCGCAGATAGTCAACCGTGTGAACAGTGCGTGCAAGCCGACGCAGTATTTAGGACTCAAGTTAGGACTAACCAAACGTAATGTCTCAGATCAGTGTTCCAGGACCGAGTACAAGCAATCCCTTTCCCTCCTGGACTTTTCCATTCTGGCCTTGATATCCAAAGCTTATTTTAGCTCATAGGGGTGACGGAACATCGACAATCATACAATGGTATACCAGCTCGAATTATATTGGTAGCTCATTGTCTCATTTTCCCAATCAGTGTGATATGTTTGCATCCAACCCCTTGAAACAGCGCTCCGTAAAAGCAGTCGCAACGATAGAAACGTATCTGGAGCAAACTGACCTAGAACATCGTGAGTGTCTCACGCGATGAACCGTTTTCGAATTCCACTCAGTATTTTAGCGCTGAAAGGCGTGTTGAATTGACTAGCTACAGTGCGGTTCGTATGGGAAAGTTCACCATTATGGACACACCATTGATGTCGAAATGGTGGTCAGGAATGTTTGAAAGAAGCGAGTAACGTGAGTAGCGATCGCCTATCACTTTCAGAAAAGCGAAAATCATTTTGGTAGGATTCCTCAATGCTGATCTGTTTTACGTGTCAGTTCACCGCTTGACGATATTGATGGACACGTCAGCAAACCAGTCAGTGACACTTGCTTGGTAAGTCTGCTATATTAACTGTTTTAACGTCTGCGATTTTTTTTTACCTTCCACGCTCGCTTGTGCTGTAGCACTGCTGACATCAGCTTGTCACTCGTTAAAGTGTTTACTATCTGTATTAATTAGTTTAATTTACTTTCTTTAGAATTACACTTGTATGGTTGGTAACTCAGTGAAAAAGAGCTTCGCATCACCATAAACACGTAGTGTTCGTTGGAATTTAGGCCAGAATTAGTTTATTTGCTGCTCCACAACAAAGAAGAACTTGGTTGTGGAGCGTGCGTTCAACGTACGTGTCACGAAGTGGTGTCAAGTCGCCAATAATAATATTGTGGTGGATTACCAGGCCGGATTATCAGGCAGTTGTATGACAAAGTTTGACCATCAGTCACGCGGTGTCAAGAATTTTCTCATCTGTGAGCCATTTCTTGGTACGAAAATGTAAAATGTAACTTCTGTTACTGTTAGTGTCCATATAACCTAACTGCTGTTAGCCGATTAAGTAAGAAGAAATGACCAGTGAACAAATGACACGTTTGTTTAAGTAACAGTTGAGAGATTAGACTCTACTCCAAGCACATCTGATTGGAAACTACACCTGTGATTGAGTAATATTTAGTGCAATCAAGAGTTTTAAAGAAAAAGATGGTAACAAAACCTGACATCTGGTTCAACATTTCGTCTACCTCATTATAACACATTTTGATGTAAACGTGATTCGGTCTGATGACTGATCACATTCACTGGTAGGTAGTAGAAGATTTTGGTTAATAGAAAGTGAACATCACTCACAAGTGATCGCAACTTTCTCACTGACACAGACTTTTCAGTCAGCTCCTTTCGAAAAGAAAAAATATGCTCGAGTTTCACACTTGTTGGAGTTCGTCAGTAGTGCAGATACTTGCCACGGCCGGGATTTAATTCCGGCCGCGTCTTCTTGAGCGGCCGGTTGAAAATTTATGGGAATGCGACAGTCACGACCAACTGTGAGCACTGTTCAATCTCATACTAATGATGACATGCTTATTGGGGTGTTAACTACTAGATGGGTCGGTCTATCAGGCGCGGCTGCCAAACTAAATGAGCGGTTCGGTTTGGGACTGTTCGCGTTTGTTTACAGAACGATTGGAAAATCATAAACGAGTGGTCCATAGTAAATACCTTGCCGTTCAATGTCAGCACATTCAACGTCAATGCACAGTCGTTATGAAAACCGTAATTTGGCGACGCAAAGCTGCTCGTGTTAACACGCGGAAGAGACCTAGAGACCATAGTGACGGACAGTTTGTCTGTCTATAAACTGCGCTTCCATGGCTAAAAAGACACAAATAACCCTGAAGCTCTTAGAAGGAGTTTAATGGAACCTTCCAACCTGAAGTGTCTTCCAGCATGTTCGCCTCCAGAATCCGTCCACACATGAAAACAACCACACAAGCCTGTCTTAAAAAAGATTTAACACTCATAGAAAGGGTTCAAAGAGAGGTTACTAGAAAATTATGGGGCTCAGGAAAACCGCATACCCGGAATGACGGGCAGAATTAGGTCAATTCTAAATGAGTTACAGACATCTCAGGAGAGTCCTAATTCTAATAAGGACGAAGGTTTAGAAGACCATTCGATGAAACTGAGTAATGAAAGAAATAGGTTGTTCTATAAAGAGAACTGCTTCATAGTTAGAGTTTGTTCATATTGGGATGCATCTTCCGACTCTGTGGTCGGACGATGACAGTTTTAAAATATTACTCGTATAAGACAACCCGTGCCACAAATTTCCTGACCGTTGTACTGGCCCAATCTCACACATCATTAACGGCGCATGTCTGTCTGAATGTTGTTTCAGTGTGTTTCACAATGTACATTGTTAAAATGATTGCAGCCAGCAGCTCCATTGCATTGGCCTTTCATTTAGTTCCATTCATTTTCTATTTAAACCCACAAACTGTCCAACACATTTTTTTTACCAAACAGCACAGAGACAGGAACGTATGAACAAAAGTATTTCCTCCTCCTGTAACAATCTGTGAACCTATGAACCTAAAAACCTGACTTGACGCATACATGTGTACGCTTCCAACACTAAGTCAAGTAGCAAGGCGCTCTAACAAACAATCCGTGATTAAACGAAACCATCCGTCGTTCTGAATCTTCTTAAAGATTATTCGAAAATAAAGTGAGGTGTACAACACGCTCCAAAACGTGGCTTGTTGGACAACAATCAACCAGTTCACTAGATGTAAACTGACGTAAGAAGTGATGTTCAATCTACACGAACCATCCATCGTGCACCCCAGAAGAATGTGGTGTGAGAAATTAGTTGTGTGATTGTGTCTAAAAGGAGAAATAACATTGTCATTGAGTCACTTGTATCAATGTCGTTGTAGAAGCCCAAATAAATCAAGCAGATTACGTTCACCAGTAACACGAATATCGCAACACGGTGATTCATCTAAAATTTTAATAACCAGAATGGTGGTGAAGGCTTAGTTATTGAGTTAAGTTTGCTCGGTAACATTTGGGTAGGAGTTCAAACTTAACCACTTTTAACTGGCGAACTGCCTGAAGCAGTAAAAGTTTTGTTGATTCTTAACTTACATTAAACGATTTAATAAAGATTGCTTCAAAAAATTATGACTGCGAACAGGACCCTGTCGTTTTTGCTCCTTCGACTGTACCAAATGTAAGAGAAAGCACGAAGGTATCAGACAGTTACAATGAACCGAACGGTGGTTATGTCCTGTAGGCAATACTTACGTCAATGATATTTCGAGGTAAATACGATGAGAAACCACTTCCACTTTTCCCTGTCAACGACAAGCCACAAAAAATACTCTGCTACATTTAAAAACTACTCCTAAGTAGGCTGAAGGCAAATGATCCACTTCCATACACTGTAGCAGTTTCGTGACAAAGGAAATATAATCAACATAACTCGCAGGCACTTTACAGAACTTTGGCCTTAGAGTGTAGACAGATTGGAATTAGTTTCATCTGATTTCACACTCAGTGACTTGTGTTGATGCACAGTAAGCCGACTGGATAGTTAATTAGCGTGTTATGTTTTTGTTGAATAGGCGAACGATAGCGGAATCAAGCAACCCTTGATTGTCGTTCGACATCCATGTGGAATATGGAGAATTTGCCGTCGAGTGAATGTATAAGCACTAGAAAAGATGGTCACAATATAACTCTTCAACAAGCCATATGAATATTAAATTTCGCCATCATATTGATCAAGTTGTTGTGGCAGGTGTAGGGATCATGTTAGCAGCCCACTAGAATCACTAATGGACGCCATAACCAAAAGCGCGTTTTTAAACATGTGGCCGTTTAGTGACTTTTAGATAAAGTTTTGCAAGTGGGAATCGGATTATGGTTAAAATATGGAAGTTACAACCAATATCAACAACCTCTGTATGGCGAAGAAAAACAACCTAACACTTATGGCTACTGATACTTAACTTTGGTGAGGTTGCAACGGGACCTAACTGCTCATGGTTTCACTTGAGGTCATAATCTGGTAACCTGATTAACTCTATCAGCCGGCTTCGAGGTTAAGCAGCTGAAGCCTATGTAAACGTCACAGTTCATGACAATTTTTTCAATGAATTCCAGTGAGAACTGCATTGTGTATCAGAAAGATGGTACACAACATCGGCCATTCACGTTTTACAATAACACTGTCAAGTCACTATAAGAGAGTGCAGTACATCAGTGGTTCATGTTGCTGCTTAACTGTCATACAACCAAGGAAAAAAAGAGCAAACGTTAAACGGTAAAAAAGCGAAGGAAGTGAGGCGACCTAACCACTAAAAACATCTTTACCCGTACTCGAACACTCACCATTTTCAACTCCTTCCAAACAATCAGCCTAGCTATACACGATGGAAGGGCATCATTAGAAGAAACAGCTTCCTTACGGCTTTCACTAACCAACGTCAGTAATTTTACTTTCATCAGGGGTAACTCTGCCAAACGGCGGCAACTTTTACGTCACTGAATCCAATTAGTTGCCATCCCACCTAAAATCTTTTGCCACCAACTGTGTAAGTCGCGAGGGCCAGAGCCCAGAAGGTAAACATGACCTGGTGAATAACTTCATTTCACCACACTATCACAAGTAATTTTCTAACACGTTTCCTCACTCACTAATGAATCAACGATTGACCCAGGCAACTTGTGTACAATCCTTCCTTCAGAAGCGCACACAACAGACGAAACGTGATTACCACATTTTCCCAAATACACTGCATTGCATTTCTTTTGAATAAGGCCATTAACGATCCTGCCAACTGTTGTGGTAGACCATCCTTAAGAAATAAAGCTTTTCATTTAGTTAAAGCCAAGCTTAACATTAACGTGGTCTGTGAACTCAGGCGACGTATTCGGAAAAAGGTGACACTTATGACTGTTTGATAGTATTCACTTCACGTATGATTTTGTGTTCCATATCGCAGCAAAACTCTTGCTGTTTAAGGGCTAGAAATCTGACTTTAGTCATTACATTACATTTGATACGACCTCTGATAATTCCATGAAAAAGAAAATTAGCCACACACTATTAGCGACCGTTGAGCATAATCAACCGTCAAAAGTCAAAAAACCAGATTTATAAACAACCTCCCACCGGGCGATGAGGCGCGTTGCCAACACTAAATGAAGATAATTATTTCGGTCAGCGCTACCTCAAATTCGACAATATACTAATACAGTCAGTCTTAGGTCACAATGTGTTGGTGTTGTTTGGTTGGTTTGTGTAACCACAGTAGGTAGCATGAAATTGTGAACTTCAAACTTCTGATATGAATTCAAAATTTGATAACTGATAGGAGCATCAACTTACTAGTAAGGCAGTTACTCGGTTCGCCAATTGATGCGAATAACACTGCACACAGAAATGAACGTCTACACTTGAAAGCGGTTATGCAGATGTTCCTGAATTATCTATTATGTGTGTTTGTGCAACCACTCTTGATGGTACAAGTTTAACTATATTCCGGTGCTACGGCTATTTTATTCATTAAGATTTCACGTCATCGCTCAGTCTACTGAAAAATGTTACGATATGGTTAAAACAATACACTATATGCCCACAAAAGACTAACTAATTCATTCAGACTGAACTCACCAGTCACGGAATTTTTTAACTCTGGTTTTAAATCTAACTCTTGTGGACCACATGGAAAACATGCTTGGGGTGGAAGCGTACGGAAATGGATTGAATTGTCGACCGTTGTCCCGTTACGCAACTGAACGTGGTCGACAGATCCGTGACCTCCAATCACATCCAACACATCTGCTCTTCCGTTGTATGATCCAAGATTGTTACTGTTAACATCGCTAGAACAGTTATTTACGGGCACTTGCTTCAACCCCGAACTAACACAACCGGCTGGACGTTGTCCGTTTGCACCAAAATTGTGGTTACTGTACTGATGTGGACCTCGAAATAATAAACCATCCGCAGCATTCCTGTTGAATTCGAAATCGCTCGTCGCAGCGGCAGTTACCCAGTTGGGGAAAATTTTTTGTTCCGACTGTACCACGCCTGTTAAGCTAGCCGAACAGACTGTTCGATGAATAGCAGAGAATGCTTCTGAATGCGGGTTTATGTAGTTCATCACGTCTGAGGCTGCTGCGACAGATGAGTCAATGGAGCAACCGGAGAAGTAGGAGGTGTGGGTGGATGTGAACGGATTCGAAACGCTATGTATGGATGGCAATGTGTTTACGGCGGTCAGAGTAGTATAATTCGGAAACAAGTCCACATCCGGCACAAAGTGGACACCTTGATATTGTGGAAACTGAGGTTCGATTTGTTGTGTATCTGGATGTTGTTGCTGTTGCAGCTGGTGTTGTGTTGCTGCCACCTGTGCTTGTTGCTGATGTTGCGATGATGACAACGTTGATCCTCCATTGGCCGAATAGACAGTGGGAAGGCGTTCAGTCAGTCCAGACACAGTCTGCTCATTGGCCAGCTGGGTGTGAAATGAATGGGATGTGGTATCGCCAGTCTCTTGTGTTGTGACTGATACGATTGCAGGGAGTGTAAGATTGCGCGGACTAGACGGACTAGGCATAGATTTGAAAATCACATTGGTTGCGCTCGCCATCGCAGAAGCTGAGTGATCATTGGCTGACCCAACCGGATGTCTATCTGCATTTGTGTCACCTTTGTCATCCTTGTTGACATGTTCTGAGCACTGGTTGGTCAAACTGCGATCATGGGCAACTGGAGTGGATGCTGTTGGTCCAGTTAGCGACAAACATTTCGTATCCACAACGGGATTAGTAGTCACTGTCTTGTTCGGAGAACTTAATCGAGACAAACTGATACTCGCAGTTTTGTCTTCCTGTAGGGAAGTGTGCAGATATTGTCCAATCCCACTTGAATTCAGGGCTAAACTCATATCAATACCACTGTCCGTTGCTTGAGAAGCGTAAAGGCTTGTAAAATCCATCACAGAAGTTTCGGATGACTTAGGTAAGATATCCCGCTGAGGTGAACTAATCGGCTGACTCGTAACCACACGTCTACCATCTTTGGTACCGTCCACAAAATAGACTGCTGAACTGACATTATCAGAAAACCCGGTCAACGCACAGCCGCTTAGCTCATTGCGTCTGAGTTCTTCTTTCACTGAGTGCACTTGATCGAGCATGGTTCACTGAAATGGAAAGAGGAATGTCTATAAAACATGCGTGCGAGTAAAACAAGGAACCTACATCAGTTAGACGATAGTTGAAAGAACGCAATCGACCTTCACGTGCCCTCTTCTCTCACTCCGGTCACAACCCCCTGCGTATGTTAATGGCAGTTACTTGTGCACTGACTGGCGGTAAACTTTGAGTGTACGTGCGGCAGCACTTGTTTGCTCGCCCACCCGCTTGCCCGGATGTACGCGACTACGTTTGTTTGTTTGTGTGTCTGGAGCACCCGTCGTTAACTCGGTGACTTGCGTTTAGACTTCAGGTAAAACAAGCGTCCGTCGACTTAATCAGCAACCGGATCGTTTAGCTGAGAGTACAGATAAAATTATGTATAGTTCACTAAGGTTTGTGAAAAACTCATACACGTGGTTCCAGGTAGCTTGATTGTCCAAAAGCGTCAGTTCGTGGTCGGGCGACCTGGCGTCCTGCAAAATGGTTGTGCGTGTTATTGATCAGAAAAATTTAAACGCTTTTGTCAATCGATCGACCTTTCGGTGTATGGGCACGCGAACGCGTGTGTGCGCCGGTTCATTTTTAGGACATAGCTATACAAAGCTAACTGGTCTCATGTAGGCACTTGGACAAGGTGAATATGGTCTTTTATTCAGCTACGTATGTCTGTATATCGTCAGGAAATAATAACCTACATGCGGGCGGGCATGTGCGTGCGTGTGAGCCCGATTGAGCACATGACATCGTCTGATTGTATTTGTTCTGGTCTTTGCTTCTTCCCTTATAAACACTCACAGACCAGTCTAGCTTTAAAAAAGAAGCAACATATTGGATTGACCAGGCTTAATTTAAAACAAGTGACAACTCGTAGAGGGTGATCTCCAGAAGTAACATACATTCGGACAGATCAAACTGTAAACAGGCAAACAGTTACTTTCATTTCATCGTTCATCACGATGCGCCATTTGTAGTACTCACAGCTACGAACTACTTTACTTACATATCAGCAATAGACGTGATGTGTGTGGTGTATAGTAAATAATGGTCTACTGAAGGGCCTATATAAATGGTAATGAAGCCAGTTAGCTGAGAACCGAACTTCACCTGTCCGAAAAAAAGAATGTCGGATTGAACTCCGTTTATTGCCAACATCAGGTCAATTTTTACAGATTATGAATAGATTAGACAAAAATTTGCTGGTTTTCAGCTGTTCTTTCGGAACTCTGTAAAACTGCTTCAAACTCATCAGGTAAACTAAAGGATTCAGTATTCGGCCATGTTACCATTTCGTCTTATTCATTAGGTCATTCGGCATGTGAATAACCTTTTCGTACATCGCGCATTTGATAGTGCACTACAGGGTTACTTCTAACATCTCTTTTTATCTGATAAGTTTTAACAGGGAAAACATCAACTTGAGATAGTGATGTGTACGTGACTGTGCCAATAACTAATAGAACGAGGTCATTTGAAAATGTCGGTACACCTAAAGGTTAAAACCCACCTTTCTTGAAAATACCTATGTATACTCTATGACTGACTGTTCCCCAGGTCTAGCTTACGTGCCATAGACAAATCACCATTTAGACTTGCGTCTAACACGTCGATGTGAAGTCAGCTGTTAACCTGATGTTCGTACCGTTGTGAATATAACGCTTAATGTAATGAAACTAAATACATCTCTTTGTTTTAAAATCTCAGCGGTAAAATGCGTTGGTTTCAAACGTTTAGCTACGACACAATAACAAAACTGAACAAGGAAGGGCTGAATCTTATGTAGCAAGATGGCAATATTTAAAGCAAGACCTTCGAATATTCGTTACCTTGTGAATTCTCCTTTCTCCGTTATTTTTGTGTTGCGTATTCGCACAAACTAGAGTGGAACAAACTAACAATGGGCGGCTGGGGTATGAGTTTTGTTCATTTGCCTACAACTGTTAGTGTTCCATCGATTAACACGTTCCACATAGCGGCCATACTGAGTAGAACTCACTCAGAATGATATTAGTCATCCAGCAAATCATCAAAGCTCACTGATAGCTGGCTTTCTACTGGGTTGTGTATCGCTCATGCTACTCTGTTTCGTATTACGTAATCACCACCGTCGTCGTCCGTACAGGGGGAATATGCTTGATGTTCATTAACAAACTCGACGATAAGAGCTTCATATGTTGTTCTTTATAGCGCAATGAAATTAAAATCATCAAACTTGAAAGTCTCTGGGACTGATAGGACTCCATTGAGAAAGTTTTCCTAGGGGGTTCAGGGAAGCCGCTAAGTTAGTGACCAGAACAGAATGACTACATTACCAAGGGAGTGATTTCATTGCAGTAACCTAAGTGATTACTCGTACGAAGCTAGAAACTGGACTCAAAAATACGCCCCGTGACCAAAGTATGTCACATATTTTGGAAATATTTTCACAGCCTTAAGTTGTTAAATGCCTAGCATACAAATGACCTACGCCCTCACCTTCACTACACTGGAAATTTTCCGAATACTTTTTGAAGTATTTGGCAGTGGCAAAGATATGCACTACTGATAAGCTCTAACAAGAGAAAAACTCGAGTCTAGTGCTTCTTTTCGAGTGGGGCCGACTGGAATGTCCATGCAAAAGAGACAGCTACGATCAATTGTGTGTGATGCTCAACTTGAAATATTTGAAAAAAAAATTGTGAAAATGACCTCGACACGTCCGCCGGCCAAGACACAAAAACTGAGTGAATTCAACGTTAGAAACAATTACAGTCCACGAGCAAATGTCATCAGAGAAAACACATAGGATAATGTGTTGGGTTTACTGTGGTGGACCAAATAACTTGGACAATTTAGACAAGCATGAACAGTCAAACAAGAGGTGCAACGATGGATGGATTCAGAAAATGCCAGAAGTTGACCTTTCATACAAAATAATCTAAGGCTACAGGTGATCGTTGAGAAAATTCGTCTACCAGATGTTGTTCACCATTCTACCCGGAGAGGCTTAACTCAATAGGTGACTAAGAGTACGACTATCGTCTCCTTTGTATGAGAGATACAGATATAACTGCTACCTACCGTCACCAAATACGGTATCTTCAACAATAAACACACGTTTGTTGTAAGCATTGCGACATAACACTGTTAGCCTGTCACGACCCACTGTTCAAATGGGTACTTGACTGCAGTGTGACATTGAATTGACTGACCTCATTAACCACTCGTTCCCCGTTTACCCCCTTAACGATTCATGTGCAAAGTGTGTGATATCAGTGTGATATATTTAGCCTGATGATAAATAATTGAAAACGAGCTTGTTCGCTACATGGTATTTTTCATGACAACTCATTGAAACCATGTTGTGCTACTTCTTTTAGTCTGACCACCAGCGGATAAAAAATGTTAATTTCTCGTACTCAAAAACATTTGGCTGAGACCTTACTTGACAGAAGTGACTCGGTAAGAATTTATGGTATTTACTGACGAGTAGAACTTTGATCTGAGTCGGTTTACGCGCGGAAGTGGTATGGTCATACTTTTGAAAGGAGGTGGCGTGCTCTGGCAAGAAATCCATTGTTTAACAGTTTAGTGATAGACTATGGCGCATTCGCAACTACGAGTATGAGTAAAGAAGCGCGTAAAATAAAAGTGTGTATCCTATTTCAACACTTCACTGCAGTGTACACCTTATTCATGTGCCACACGCAATATACATGGGATCTCTGCCTCCCAAATTGCGTATACTGACTCAATCGATCTACAGTCCTGGTCTAGGCCCTGAAGTATACTTACCCGAAAGTTGTGCAAAAGTGCCGAGATAAGCTACCCCATGACTGAGTTGAAGGTTGCACAATGTAACCTGAACACAACCATGTTTGATTCCCTTGTATGATGTATAGAAGTTGTCAGAATGAATAGATAAAGTGTTCCTTATCAGGCACCTCCGTTAGAAGACCTTCCATACCAGGCATCCATTTTGTCGCCTCCATATTTATATTCTTCCAAGTTATTTTTAAGCATTTCAAACATTCTTATCCTATTTATAACATACTACTTTGTATTGAGAATTAACATTTTTACACCAATTAAGTTCGCTTAGTTTAGATGAAGTATGAGTATTGTTGTAAGCGAGTATGATGGATTACACTCGATTATCAGATCCAGAGGTCACCAATTACGTCCCAATAGTGATTTTTTAAATAGTCTTTCTATCTACCCTTTCCGTCCTGATTCAAGAAGAACAGATGGGAGGAGTGACCTTTATGACTCCAGCCAGATCAAGTAAAAACACTTCAGCTGGTAGGTAGTGTACGATTTATGAGAACGACCAGTCCGCATGAACACACGCTACCTAACTTTCGTCGCTTACACTGACCACAAAAATGACACACGTAAAAATTTATGGGTCCGACTGACAAGCAGCTACTTCATCACTGGCTTCATTTGATTACATCAAGCAATATCCTGGACAGTACAGACGATTTCAATTGTGGAATGACTGTCTGAGGGTAGACACCACGAAACATTATGACACACAGAAGATAATGCTTTTCTGAGTAAAAAGTACCGTAGCTTTTTCGGTTTGTGTGACTGGATATTAGCTTAAAGAGCTCAAGAGGTTCCCCTGATAGTGTTCTACATTTTCGATGAGTTTAGTAGAGCACAGATTGCGAATCGATACATCTTCCTGAAGTCCCGAAATTGTTTAACGGAAACCTCTAACGGATCTTCTGACTGAGTCGGGTCTGCAAACGTCAAAGAGTCATGGTAGGTAGAAAATATTGGGACAAGTGAAAGATGTTACCTAAACAACATTAGCATCTCCACTTTGACGAACACACTCCTACTTCAGATGCATACAGTGAGAGTTCCTCAACCTGACTGTGTTAGAATATATGGTCGTACAAGCTCTTGCATAGTGCTGAGATTGTGAGTTACCACTCTCTGCCCCAATGTGCAAATGTACAATGCTTTGTTTGGAAGACGCCAAAGACATTATTGTTGTGATCCAAGAACGCGGATGGTACAAGGGTTGTTTATTCGACAAAGCAATACTTAGGTTGAACATTTAAACAAAATCAGACACAAAACCACTCATTTGCACGCGGTTTTCGGCCTAAGATCGTCTCGGCTGCCACAGACATCAGTGCTCAGTTCCACTAAGTAGCAAGGACCATTATGGGCGACGCTGCACTTTGACGATCCTTCCTGTATTTTTCCTGTGGCTTGTACGATGTCAAAATATATGCTCTGCACCTGCTACTGAATAGCCGCGGTATGAGTAGCATAATACGATCGCTGAACTCCACTGCATTAGTACAACAGTATCGAAGATCCTCATCAGTCACCCCAAACTGGTATTGAACCGAATGAAAATGGCATCAAGACCTCTAAAACTGATACAAAAACATCTTAAAAGGTGTATATATCAACGAACATAACTGCAGCTTCCCAACATAAGTTGTTTCCCCGGAAAGAATTCCAAACAATAAATTTCCGCGGGCGAAATCATATTGGTAACCATTGAAACTTTTAACAAAATGGGGTTGGTAATCTCAAAGTTTAACATAAAAATTTCTTAAAGCTGAATGGGTTTACTTTTACTTACCAGGAGTGTGCCTTCCTTCCCACATATTTCATTTTATGCATTCTTGATATCCAATTTTATTGTCTTGATATCAAGTTCGGTGCTTCTGTGATGAAAATGATAAAACAAAATATAGTACACGTAAATAATCAGTCAGATGCTCTCAATGAGTAGTCGGGGAGTAAATACTGGTGACATTGGCAAGTAATTTCATTGGAACTGGTATTTTTCATATATGAACCTAGCAGTGGAAGATACATTGCTGCCCGATTACCACCGTCCGCAAATCTGTCTACGTACTTAGTATTTCTGCAGCACATACCACAGGGGTTAATTTTTCGAACAAACTCTCCATGTGCCGCCTGATTTCTTGACTCACAAAAGCCAGAAGGACTGAGCCAGTCACAAAACTTGTGGTTCATCCCCATCCACTTACTATTACAGCTACCAAGTTCTTTTCTCTTACGTTGTCCTGATGGAAATCAAGTTGTTGGACAACACTTTCTAACTGGTTAGTTGCAGTGCAGAATACAGATATGTTGTGACATTGTAACACGCTAAGACGACATTACAAAATGAAACACTTCCAGTTTACTATCGTAATATCAGTGAGTTGTCTGATGCGATTTGGTAACGGTTTGAAACCCTTTGTCTTAGTTACGACCTCAACGCACAATTAAGCGTCAGAACAAGTGTCGGATCTTCCGGGTTAAATGTGACTTAGTCAGCCGGGCGGTTCGCATCAGCTTTCCGCAGTTAGGGTTAGCGAATGACCTTGATTAACGGTTCTGCGAGGTAGAACAGCTAGCAGAGCAGAAGGACACCGTGAGCATCAAATATTGAGGCAAACACATCTTTGTGCCCGAAACTTCTGGGCAAGTAGCATGACGGTGAGACTGACGTTCAATACGGTTCCGGTCAAAGGTGCACGTCAGGTCAACGAGCACAGAAGGTTAATGGTCCCACAGTTCACCAGGTGAAAAACACAGAGGAAAATGAGGACACAATTTCTCAGGCTCGGTGCGATTATTGTTCTAGTGTCACATTGGCGTCCGCTTTTTGATAAGCACTCATGGAAAACTAGTGAGGAAGACCAGCAGTCGCCCATACTACTCAAACCACCAGTATTCAGTAGTGGGTAGACAGCATGGGTTTTGCCGTCAAAGTGGCCGCATGAAAATCACGGGAAGAAACATCACACCAACATGACAGTGCAATGTGCCATGGAATAGTTCTGGCTACGCAAAAGACTTGAGCATTAGTGTCTGCGACATCCGGGAACTTCTGGGACGATTGTTATGCGCAGATGAGTGTTTTTGTTTCTTGTCCTGTTTGAACACATAATCCACAGCGAAGGAGGAGTTGATCGCCGGGTTCGGCAACCCAGCCGATTGCTAGGAAACAATGTGGCAGTTGAAGGGCGCCCTGCATCGACCAGGAGGCGATGTCCTTGTGTGTATCGTGTCACTGCGGGCAGCGTTGTAAAAAGCTTTGCCGCAATTTGGGCGATGCTGCACTGCGGTGTTTCTCCCTGTATCTGTCCTGCGGCTTGTTCGACGCCAATATATATGCTCTGGACATACTACGGAATAGCAGTGGTATGAGTAGCATGTTACGACCGCTTATCCTTACTACACACGTTGGAAGGGATCGATAATTCCGACAAATTGTTTCGCGAAGCATCTTGCACCCTTGCGAGCACATCTAGTTCGTATGTAACACAATCGGATGAACAGATTCGGAATCAAGGTGAAAATCACATTGGAAATGGCCACGAAATACCGATCTTGGTTCCATTCATCATAATGAACAATAGGATTTGCCGAATGTTTAGGAATTAATGGGAAAAAGACAAATAAAAACGATCTGTTTAACCCCACTCATATATCCCAGGCACCCACAATTTTGAATGACACGGAGTTGGGGATTAAACTGAAAGCCCTAGTGTTGTGATCTAAAAAGACGGATGGCGCATGAGTTGTTTGTCCCGAAAACAAACATTATGGGTTATGAGGTTAAACGTGACTACAATCAAAATCACTCATCTGTGCACGGTTATGGGCCTAGGAGATCACGGTTGCCACAGACGCCAATGCTCAGTTCCTTTACGTTTCTTTGCGTACCACGAACCATTTCATGCGATGCTGCACTCCGATGTTTCTTGCGGCTACTTCGATGTCAGAATATACGCTCTTGCCCCACTACTGAATGGCAGATATGTCAGTAATATAGTGCAATCGGCCGTTCCAACTAAACTAGTTTCAAGATCACAACAGTGCTATAAGCCTCGTGATAACGTTAACTTCAAAGGTTATATCACAAACCTATGAGTCGCGTTCGGAAGACTAACATTTATCAACGAGAAGGCGTGCGAATATGGTGCATTCAGACTTTTTCGCCAAAATCGTTCATGTTCGACTTCATGAATATGGTGGCATCAGATGGTCAATGATCAGGTTAACGAGATACGCATATTCGGCTCTGAGGATTTCGCAAGTTCACTAGATCAAGCGTTGAAATCGTATTGATGTGAGTTGTTTGATAGTGCATTTAAGAGGTCACCTCATAAAATGATCTGCAATGTGCTCAAACTCGCAGTCCTAGTTCACCTATGTTGCACTATTGAATGGCCAGTTAATGACAGACCAATTTGGAGTGAAATCGACCACTAATGTGCTAGGTATGCAAGGTTGTGCTCTTCCTTAAAGTTAAAGATTATTCAACACTCAGTGTGGCAGTTAATCAGGTTCATTCACCCTTGTGATATCTACAAGGTAATAAACGACAATCAAGCATGAGAATGAAACATTCAAAAGACAGATTTTGTGGATATTGTTGCTGTTCATAACACTACTGCAGTCGTGTCCTGTGAAGAGGACGACGTTGATGACGGCAGAGTATTTAGCCATAAAATTAACATAAATATGAACAACTCTATGAAACCAACTGATACAACATAGTTACTGTTTTTCATATTTTTTATGTTGTAATTAACCTCATGATCAGACACAGAAAACAGGTCTCGTTGACTACTTTGTGGTTCTCATGAACTATCAAGACCATACATCACGACTGCCTCGAAGTGGACTATACTTCCCAGGATCACGTAAAGTGAGTACTTTCTCAGTACAAATTTGACCGACAAAAGAGTTGACGGGATGAACTTGTTGGATCACGTTCTAAAACAAACTCAACATCTTTAATGTGACGATGGATTAAGATACATAAGGATTTTGAAGCACATGGAATTTAGTAACTCTTAGGCCGTGTGTTCCAATCGATGAGTTCAACACAAGTATGGAGCAACACATTTCAGTCCTGCACCAATTGGACTCTCGCTACCATAAGGATTCACGCGGCTCATCTCAGCCAAAATAACTGGCAACAGAATACCAAAGGATACTACCATATTTCAAAATGAGACTTCTGCTGACTGCATTTATTCCATCTCTATACGCTTTCCTATGCTCACTCGCAAAAATTAACTCCACGTTTCTGGTACACAAACAAAACCACAGACCAGTCACTTCATTCCACACATGAAGAGGCTAATCTTCTGCAGTGACGCTAATAGTATCAACCAAGACAGTTAACACAGGAAAGCGTCCTCTACGAATACACGGTTGGATGGTGATGTAGTATTGTTGTTACCGTAAAAGACGCTTGGTCTGCAAAGTCGTTTATTGCACGGACTTCCGTACAGGTTAATTTAAAAATGGGACCTCTAACATTTGCACTCATTTGCATGGCTGACGTGCATTCACACACATTGAGTAGCAGTACGTCGTCATTCTGCTACCAGTAGCATACATGAGAGCGCTTCCGCCATAGAGTGTACACACTATTCCTATAGTCACTTCTGGTTCGTGATCGTCTTGGTGTTGAGGCTTGCCCCTTCTTTTCCGAAAGTCGCTTGTGAGTAGTATACCACTCACAACCAAAACTGCCTGTTATACAATAGTATGACTAGTGATCAATTAATCTAACCACACCTTGAATGTAATAGCACCGGTTGAGATACCGGTGAAATAGGATTACTGGGCGTCATATATGAAACATGGAAAGTCGAAGACAATCGTTTTATGTAGTTGAAACATTATTCGATATGATACTCATCAGGGCAAATGTTTACCAACATTGATTATGTTCTTTATTCTTTGAGTGACATACTGTCGGCAATTCATTTCCAAACTTCAGTTCAGGTTAGGGTCTGCGGTGAACTGTTTGATAGTTTCAGCGCTAAGAGCGATGTGCGTTAAGGTTGTCCACTTTCATCAATTCTACTCTTTCGGTATGGACGAAATAATATTGGACTGTCTGTGGCACTCACAAAATGTCGGTGTCGACCTGCTGCCTGATGGAAAACTGACTGTTCTTGATTATGTTGACGACAAATTTTTGTTGTTTGACAACTTGCGTGTAGTATAAACAATACTAGACACTACTTCAAACTCTGTTAAGTACTGATGAGTAGTCGGGGATTTGGTTAATTTCAAGTTGAACATCACCCACAAGTACACCGGAACACGCTTTGCAGCCCAAAAGTATAAGGTGATTGTGCAAGACTGCTGGGATTACGTAGATTTAATGAAGGTTGTTGACTGGTTTGTGAACTTGAAGGGCTACATCAGCGGCACATACTTGCATGGATAGGTCATGTACTACGCATGCCAATTAGTCGTGCGCCATATCGATCACACTGCTGACTCTGCGGTCGATTAGAGTAAGGTACGGGGTGTACGGATGATGACATGGCGTAGAGACATAAAGTTGTTCACCGACGGGCTGGTCACTGTCAACCTGGTCCATTTCCCGCGTTGGAAACCTCGCTACTCACAGAGTCGGCGGCTGACACGTTAGGTGAGATGGCGGCTAATCGAGCTCAGTGGCATCAATATTGTTGTGGCTTAGCCGAGTTGTCTGTGAGTTGTCCGCATGCATTTACTGATGTGTGGTTGTAAAGCTGTAAAGAAGCTCTCTTGCTGATAATGTCTATCTTTCCGTTATAATTCGACCGTTTGTTTGCAAGATGCTATGTGTTCGAAGATAGACAGATATTTTCGATAGTTACCTCCTTTGCCATTATCTTTTATTCTCTTCTCCCCTTATGAACAGCGTTCGCATTTTTCATCGTGATAGTGTTGCAGTTAATCACCGGTGAGAACCACCGGTTTATTGCTGTTTATGATGACGATGACGGTGAGGAGGAGCAGAAGAATGTTGATGATAATGATGATGATGACTAACTGACAGCTTCCTCATCGCTACATTCAGATGTGGATTTTCAGGATTATTCTCAGAAGGACGACAAAACACAAATCTGTTTTCAATGACGTTTGCCAGTCAACTGAATCTTGCCTCGTTGGGAGAACCACAGCTGACAGACTACTTGTGTTGTGATCCAAGAACGCTGATGGCACAAGCAGTATCTATTCGAAAAAGCAACACGTGGGTTAAGCGATTAAACAGCACGAAAAAAAACCACTGACTTGAATACATTACTCGGTCCAGACCGTTTCGGTTGCCAAAAACGCCAGACGTAGCAGAGACGATTTTGAACCATGCTGAACTCCGAAGTTTCTACCTGCGATTTTTCTGCGGCTACTTCGATGTCAACATACATGCTCCGGTCCTACTACTGAATAGCAGTCGTGTGAATAGTATATTACAAGTGCTCATCCTCACTACACTTGTACTATCACATTTAGATGGGGCTTCGAATGTTCCTAAACCGTCACAACTCTTTCTTACTTCAGCGGTTGAGCGAAATACGTGGGAATGATACGAAAACGCCAAGGTACTGCTGTTGGAGCCATGGGAACTGGTCGTGTTTAGTGAAGTTTCACTCACAGTCCGTCACGAACTCTCCCCTATTACATGCTCGCGTGCAATTGGACAGCACCACTAACTCAACACCATGGCTGTACCTAGACCATGTATGCGATATCACAAATCCTCAGAGCAAGAACGGGGTGTGAAACCCGCCACAAACGAATGATTTATTCGCCAAGGCAATTCGATTTTTTGTTTCATTATTGAAATCAAATCATGCACCGTCTAACTGTCTGATAGTAGTTAGATTGAGTCATATCAATGCGTCATGGTCGCCCGCGTTTGTCTACGCACAAGCAATGGGCATCGATTTGAATTGTCCAGGCACGCGACCTGAGGTTTGGGAAAATGCGTATCAGCCGTGCTTTTGGTGAAGATTTCAGTTCAAAACCAAGTGACCACGGCTGAAAGTGTGCGATCAGGATGATCGTTGTGGTCGCCCTGGGGGTGATTTGAATTCGAAACACGTCGTTGGCGTGTGCCACAAGAAGCGTGTCGTCGTCTGATACGTGATTGGTCATATCAATTCACATTGGTATCAGGATCGTATTAGAGCCATCCATAACCATCAGAATCATCACGTTCAGCATTAATCGTTCAGTTAAGAACGTTTCTACTTCTCATCTGCAAATTTGAAATAGATTTTACAACTGGAGCGGAGCAGACGAATTGAAAAGCCTTGTAAAAATGAAAGTCTTCCGCAATAGATGAGTGGATCGGCAAAATTCAAGAATGATAACGAACGAATTGTTGCGGTCGGCAACCTTCGAAAATGGGCGCGTAATTTCTACTTGTTCGCGATGGTAGTCAAATGATAAGCACAAGCAGACTGTCAGAGCATAGAATGCTTCACATGGTCTGTAGCGGATAGTCACTGCTGATTTTGATCATTTCTTCTCTCGCGAACAGATACTCGCACCACAGCTATGTTCACTCATTCTTACGAGTTACCCAATAGTCATTCACCTAGCTTAAGCTATCATTTTTTTGGATATCTGCCAGTTCATTCGTTTGGTGTAGACGACTACTATTTTATAACCCTTACCAGATGTTAACGTTAGATAACGCATTCGTATTCTCGGTACAATCACTTTGCGTAGAGCCGAGAAACGATCCATCCTCTCAGACACAGTGCTATCGAGTGAATTACACGGACACGTGGACAGTGCTTGTCGCATGATTTACTGATTTAATCAAGGGATGGGGAGAAACATTCTTTCATTTATGAGTCCAGTGTTAGAAGCAATTTTGGAGTGGATCTATGAAGACAGGTTTCTGTTGACTATCGGAGGTTATTACGAACTAGGTGAGGTTTGGTATACTGTATATGTCGTGCAACCAAACGGTATGTTCGGCGTATATTTTGGGGCAGGTTTCTTCACCGTATTGCACCGGACAATACGTCCTGCTGCACATCCACGTGATGTCATTTTCCTTTTGAGCAGTGATAAATATTGCGTCATATATCTTATATAAAGGCTTTGATTACAATACTTATAAATGACTTCTGCAGATCTATAAGAATATGTCGCACACTTTGCAGTTGGGTGGTTAGCGAGAGTCGTGCACTGCTGACAGTGACAACGAAGACGTGACTGTTAAGAGGTTCATACGGCTGACTGTGATAAGAAAGTAATTGTACGGATATAAGTCAGCAGAATGAAAACAAGTGTTAGGTAGTTTTGTGATATATGGATCGGACAGATAAGCTCATGTACCTCAATACATCGCAAGGTGGTCACCTGACAGCTTGAAAAGGGTCGATTCTAGCCTGTAGCCAGAACCGCTTTAGCCTATAGCTTATTAACGAACCAATGTAAGAAATCAGAGTTGCTACGCATCAAGTCTGCATTGATGGCAACTAAGGTGAACCGATAATAAACGACAACATGATAAGCCTATCCATTTTCTGTTTTCGTGCTATATAGTCGGAAATGCAGTATAAATTTATTGAACGCTTGAATATAACTATTCAGTGCACCATTCATGAAGCCGGTTCTCATTATCAGTTTATTTTACATGTTCTCACTGCCAAACCTTGTCACTGGTGTTCTCTGTGAAGAGGCACAAAAGTCCGGAACTCCCTAGAATAGTCCGAACTTCCCGTTTCAGAATGGTGTTGTAATACCTGGAGGGAAAAGAAAACTAAATCTACGTTTCAAGGAACTGTCTGTGAAGAGCACTGTTTGAAGGTTTGGTTAGAATTAGGTGACAATTCTGGATGGAAACCGGTTTCCAGAACTCCCCGTTGATATACTGGGGAGGTTAGCTGTTATTTACTGTTGCACGATTGAATGGGATTAGTACCTGTTGATAAAAATGCAGCATCCTACACGTTTACACAACGATCACATGATTACCATTGTGCAAATTGTTCTGCTTACAGCCTGGGACTAAACCGGGACCGAGAACAGTTAAGAACCACTAGCTCAAATAGACAGACTGTGAGAATCTGTGACTTAAGCATCAAAATAAGGAATACGCTACAGAAATAAGGGCTTTGTACAGGACGTCATTTTATCAAACGTTTGACAAAACGAGACCAAGGAAATGTGTTGAAGTTTTAAGAGAAAAAGAGGTAGTACAGCTAGGTAACTATAATCCTGAAAATCGGCATAGTTCTGTCGTGGCCATTTTGGATATGACTATAGTCGAAACTACTATGATAAACAGGTAATGAACCATTTACCTATACTCTGATCAAACAGTAGTTCCAGCAGCATTTGACAAACACTGACCAGTTGAAATAACTGGATGTCAGGTGTTGATTGTAGAAGAAAAACTGGATGAAGAGGAGTTACCATTGAATGAAATGATTGGCCACGCAATAACTACAACGTATTATAGACAAACCCCTGAAAACAAAATAATGCCATTTTGACGAAATTGAGCATTCTGTAGAACAGAACAAGTTTTATCGGTCACATGTTTGGGACTATCACAAAGTTACCCAAACAAAATGGCTGTCAATTTAATGGACTTTGAACGAAAAACCGTCTCCTCATCTACGTTTATCCTTCTCAGTGCCATAAAGAAGTAATCTCCATAATAGTACTGTGGCTCTTGAAGGGCTTGGGACTTCGTCAGTCCACTGGCCTGATTGATCCGTTCAGTCTTCCATTCGGCGTGATCCACACCGATAACCGTTCACTGAAAGGCTGATTGATGCAACGTATCGTAGCCACTGCCGCACATGATTGACCTTGTGGCAGATCAGGTAATGGATGGCTTAACGACCACCCGCCAAACGGTGGCATGAAGAAACACGGTGACGTTCTCTAACGCCATAAAAGCATGGTTTCATGGACACAGCGGTACTCTCGAAATGCCAGCCTGCAAGGAAGGACGTGAGTAACATCGATACTGGTTGATTGTAATGTTCCAGTGGCAGGGACAGCAGGTGAAGCGCCATACAGAACGCATTTCGCTATTAAAACCACTCTGGATATGAAGAGGTGAGGACGTACTGAGCGTATGATGCACTTATCGGTTATGCAAATATCACTGCACATACTGTGTGCTCATCGCATTCTGCTTGTCGCTCTTTGTTGCGCATAAGTAGCTTTTTAGCCACTCCATGCGCACAAGCGGTCGCAGCAAGTGAGTTACTGTGTTGGCATTTAGCAGGGGATGAGCCAAACTGTTCGAATCGGTCTGGACCTCTCGGAGAGCAGGAGAACACGGTCGCTCGTTAAATGGTTAGGTCAATGAGGACGGAACGAACAACTTCAGTGCACGACTGCTAATACAGTAAGAAAGCTTGCACCACCGCTGATGTGATAGAAATTGGTTAAACAAAATGTATCCGATGATTTGTCTGAACAGCAACCGAAGTTAACATCACTACATTTTTATTCCGTTCCATTGTCCTTAACTGGTTGTGATGATAGCTCAGCCTCGTCCTGTCACACCAAACTGAACAGAATAAGCAGACGGCATATGAAGTCAACAGTGCATGTCTAATCTACAGGTCAGACTGCCATGTCTTTTCGCATTCCCTCGCCTTACCGGTTCAGATAACCTGATATGGCCTACATTTCTGATCGTCGTTCAAAGAGAACGTTCACCACATAACAGAAAGCACCATCCAGTTCCGACATGATTCATACAAACAACCAAAAGCTTGTGTACATCCGTGCATGCAGATAGTGTACAGCCACTAAAAAAATATACTAAACTCTGAAGCCATCGTTTAAATTATCAAATCTTCCACGTTATCCATTAGTAACACAATTTCAAAGGTGGACAGTAACAATCACGTGATTCCAGTTTGATTGCAATAGTAATCCTACTGAGTCAATCTACCGTCAGATCTCTTGTTAGGTTTCACATAACACGGTTAAATGAGAGACTAAACTAATCCGCGTGCGAAACTTCCCGATTCAAGGTGTAATTTCGTAAACCAGCTGATAGACTAAATGCCGTATATGAGAAAGCGGTTCCTCGCGGTCGTTCGGACCCAGCCGGAACGCAGGTTCTTACAACTAGGCGTCATCTATAATGCAGCTGTCTCAGAAGTGTGGCACGAATAACAGAGAGTAAAGTTAAAAGCTCTTCACACAATTTCAATTGCGACGGCTCACATCAATTCAGTCAGGTTGGCAAATGGTGAAAGCATACCACTGAAACATGGTTAGGCACGTCAACGCGAAATGTGTGTCAGCCACATCATTCATTTCTGTTGCCTCAGTGTGGTTACGCTAGTGCGAACCATTAGAGATAACAGCTGGCTGTTGACGAATATCACAGTGACAGACGGGTAGCTCAGAGTTTGGAAGCAACACGTAGGAATGGGTATAAATAATGGCAGTAACAAAACACTACATGTCCCTAACGGACTACACTATCATGACTATATTCCTGTCAGCAGTACAGGTATGAAAAATACATACAAAGAAGAAAACGAACTGCGAAAATAGGAAGAACGCCTGAACACTACTAGTATTCACGGAGTAACTGAATAGTGTCAAGCAGATTTCAAATTTACTGCGCGGCTTGCGTGCTTTGTCAGATAATAAGAGACCGTATAGTTAAAAAAGTAATCTGCAATGTGAATACACAGAAATTCAGTGCGCAATATCCACGTCTGCGTACAATTCACTTCGACAGCACTGTAAGTGTCTGAGAAGATGGATCGTTTCTCGGCTCTACGCAAAGTGATTGTACCGAGAATACGAATGCG